>OU696579.1:410000-627500 GCA_916048095.2 Sacculina carcini | reverse complement strand
CATACGGACACACAACGCAAAATTGAAACATGATAGTAAGAAGAAACAGGAAAAAGCAGAAATAACCTCTAGTAAATATGTCAAGCGAGACGGGCAAGGTATGACGGCTCAGAGCGAAGCGTAAGCAGTAAGAGAGTGAAAGTCATGATCAAAATATTTATCTATTTTTTTAGAAATTTTTAAATAACGATTAGAGTTTGTACACCGAGAGTATCGTAACACCAAGTAATGTTATCAAGTTGGGCTGAATTGCATCATTCTTCATGATTACTGAGATGAAGACAATATTTAACACAACCTAATAAACATCGTAACAACGCAGAAATAATGAGTTATGCTGACTTTACCAACAACAATCAATGATGAACGATTGAAACACTGATTGAAACGGTGATTATTTGACATCATCACTTGATACAGACTATCAACCAAAATATTCAATCTTTTATATTTCGTGAAAATCTTCGTCTTGTTGCACGTGATAATTACTGTTCTTCGAGGACAAAATTATGTTATTGCCTGTGCAAATTATTGACTGTTTAGGGCCAGCGGAAATTCAATTTTGTGTTAGATATAATTTTGATAGAATTTAGATTGCATAATTGTACGTAGCTTTATTAAAACCAGATCAAATGATACTCAACCGCAATCAACAATAAAGACGGGGGTTGTCTTTTAACGCTGTTTGCTTGCTATTTTGTCGTGCGGCAGCTGGGACTTGTGTGTTTTCGTTTACGCGGCTCCAACGAGCTCAATCAGAAACTGTTGACTGATATAAACGCCTCGGGCAAGATACACCTGGTTCCTGCCTCGCTCAACGACAGATTTGTCATCCGCTTCTGTGTGTGCTCGCAGAACGCAACCGACAGGGATATTGGTCAGTTCTCACGGTCACTTGCACTTTCATGGCGGCTCAGCATGTACTGGCAGGTTGCAAGTCAGATTCATCAAACATTCACTGCCTGAATTAGCTGTATTGTTGACGACTGTGTGTGTGTGTGTGTGAGTGTGTGTGGGTGTGTGTGTATGTGTGTGCATGTTTTCAGTGTACGCTTGGAAAGTGATCAGGGCGTTCTCACAGAATATTCTGCAAGATCAAACAGTTGTGTCCGAGACTACCGTGAGAACAATTCAATTTCCTCAATCGATCGTGCTATACTAGGCGCAAGTCTACATAAGATACCACATCTTATTCATGAGATTGTGTTTACATCTGGTTGATATTAAATATAATATCAGACGTTTATAGGATTTTGACCAGAAACAATCGGTACGTTTAGGAGGTTATTTAGAAATTTTCCCAAAGCGAAACAAATCAACTTCGACATTGCTATTTGTTAATGTGACTGTGTTGAGATATTTTCAACAAGAAATTCATGAAAACGCCGCAGGACACATGCATGTGCGCTTGTGTTTCTTGTGCAAAAGGAGATCAACAAGTCCACTGATACTGTTGCTGGAGAGTCGAGCAGGACGCGATGGGAAGCGCTGAAACACAAGCGATCGTTCTTCGTCAGAATGGTCTCCGATCCCAAATTGTACAACCCGAAAATTGTCAAAACTCTGCCCAAGCTGGACTTCAGCATGTCGAATGACTCTTCTGTGTCTTCAGTCAACAGTGCTCGACTGTGAGTAACTTGTACATGTCTTGCTTGTTACTTGCACGACCACCTAGTTACTCTTTTGTTACTGATTGGGAATCTCCCAGCATCTTGCAGTAATGACATTGCGACCACATCATTGATAATGATCTAGAATGATGAAAACTAGCTAATTACTGAATGCTTGTGTGTGTGTTTTATCCTAGCTTGCTTCTCTTGCTTTGATTGTGTTTGCGGATCGCTCTTATGTATGCACCATTTAACTCAAAATTGCTAATAAACATGGCAAAAAATTGCGCCACCTATATATTGAATTTTGTTGTTGAAATGATCACCACCACTTATCATTTACATGGACATATACATGAATATGAGACCATACATATGAGGTTATACATATGAGACCATACATATAAGGCCATACATATGAGACCATACATATGGGACCATACATATGATACCATACATATGAGACCATACATATAAGGCCATATATATGAGACCATATATATGAGACCATACATATGATGCCATACATATGAGACCATACATATGGGACCGACAGCGCTTTCTCAATTTTCAATTGCAAAACATGTTTGAATGTTGACGCTAAAATGTGCCTGATTGATGAAACACCATAATAAGGCTACGCTACATGTACATGCCTCAGCCTTTTTTCTCGTGGCAATTTTTGGTGTCAATATTGTCGAGAGATGGATGGTGCTGCCGAAATTATTGCCATCAAAAATTGTGCATAATATTAACCCAAAAAATCAATACTGTATAGCAGCTGTGGACAACCAAATATTTGCAAATCTGCTTGAAAATGCTGCTTTTTTGAAAATTTTGTTTTTTCTCAGTCAAATGCTGTTATATTTTTGCGACTCTTTTATTTGCTATGCTGTACTTTGAATGAAACAAAGCTTTGTTTTGCACGTGTTTGTTTTTGCTGCAGGGACAATGCGCAAGCGTCGAGACACGTGTCATACACTCTCAACGTTTGTATGTCTGATAAATCGCGTCGACACACGTACACACACTTGCTCAGTAGCACAACGTAAATAGCCCAGATGAACACAAACACAAACACTAGTACGCATGCAAGCTTAGTCATATTTTCTGTTTTAATTATTAGTTCAATTATTAGTTAGTCTTTGAATTACGCACACATAATAATTATAAAGAGCTTATTATGATTAATTGGCTTGCATATTATGTTGGTAGTAAGTTTTTTCACGCAATTCTCATATACAATATCAATCTTTGCCTAGTTCCTATGTATGACTGCATTCTGTACTGCCGTTTACTCTCGCATACTCATGTTTAGTATGCATTGATGACTTAGCTAGTCATAGTGCATATTTATGCTTATCAGCAAAACATTCTTTGCAGCAGTTTGCGATAGGTCTCTTGTGTATGAGAGGAAGTACGTGGGTATGTGTAGTGGTAACCACCGTGTTGATATGTGCTATATATCAACTGTCTATTAAGCATGAAGCATATGTCGTATTTTATGCGTTATTTCTTATCATCTGGCGCTGGTTCAAAATGATCTGCTTTTCCGGGTAATTTCTGATTTAGCTACACGTTAGCATCGACCAATATTTCACGCCCATTACCAGGTATCAAGGTGAATTACCAGGTATCAAAGTGAATTTGATAAGTGGGGCGAATTGTTGTGGCAAATGCAACTTTTTATTTTTATTATTTAAACAATAAATTTGCAATCCACAGCTGGTTTTTCGTGCAAACATTAACATTTGTGAACATAGTCGAAATCGCGTGTAAAAATGGCATAAGTTATCAACAATTTGGCATAAATTTGTTAACTTCTTGATCGTAGACTATATCTATCCATCCTGACAAGTACAAAACTGTTATTATTCATTTATGTGAGATATGAACTAAAGGAGTAAAAAAGTTGCAACTTTTTGTTATTTTCTTCAGTTTGTCAGGAATCTTGTTTACTGTGAATAATTACATTGAATATAGCTGGCAGCATTTTGAGGCGGCAATAATATTATTGTTTTTCAGTCACGAAGAGACCGAAGAAGATTGAAGAATTCATTAAGTTCTCGCTGACTGTCATGATATGTGGCCAGATGGTCCTAGCTAACATCATCAATTATCACTCCAATATCCGATACTCTCACACACACACACACACACACACACACACACACACACACACACACTCACACCAGCACACACTCACACACACACACACTCACACACACACTCACACACACACACACTCACACCAGCACACACTCACATACACACACACGCACACTCACACACACACACACACACATACACACACACACACACACACACATACACACTCACACGATGTTGTTGACTGCATGTAACAATGTATCACGAATGTTTGAATGTTATGCATGCATGTGAAATGAGATATGATTGTTGTGCTATAGCGTTAGTGTTCAATCAAATGACATTCAATGCACATTGTATCAAACGATGCTATACACACAACACACACACACACACACACACACACACACACACACACACAAACGTGTACACTTACACGCACTTGCTCGTATTAGTCGAATACACGGTATGTGTGGTGGTCATTTTTTTATTCATGCTCGAAGTGCATTCACTGTCTCCTTGGTTGAGCTGATTTCAATCGCTTGACGCCGAAGCATGCACAATTTTTGCTCGCAGAAGCCTTATCACAGAAAACACGTGTTTATGTGTGTGTGTGTGTTTGTGTGTGTGTGTGTGTTTGTGTGTGTTTGTGTGTGTGTTTGTGTGAGTGTGTGTTTGTGTGTGTGTGTGTGTGTGTGTGTGTATCTTAATATCACCATCACAGCCCACTATCTTATAATCACCATCACATCCACCATCTTATCATCACCATCACATCCCACCATCATATCATCACCATCACATCCCACCATCTTATCATCACAATCACAGCCCACCATCTTATCATCACCATCACAGCCCACCATCTTATCATCACCATCACAGCCCACCATCTTATCATCACCATCACAGCCCATCATATTATCGTCACCATCACAGCCCATAATCTTATCATCACCATCTTATCAGACTTTATCAACATCTTCTCAGCGATGATTTGTCATCGATGTAACGTTTAAACGCACACTTCGGCCAAATATACTCAGCAGTCCTGGGGGAATGTTTCCAGAACACTATGATAAGTCAAGTCAAACAATAAAGCAATAAAAAATAACAATTTCGTTTAATTTGTAATTTATATATTTAGTGTGCATTAAATTTTTCATACATGAATTCTTACGATAGCATGCTTTTTAATAAACGATATAGTGTTTATTTTCTTGGTTGGAACACATTTATATCATATTGCTAAAGCTTAGCCTTCAGACGCGTTCAGACGTTCAACTGTTTTGCACGGATAGTTCAACTGTTTTCGTTTTCGCTTTTTAATATAGTCTCGTCACTTGGACACCAAGCTTCTCGTATGCTCGTTCAGCTATTAGAGCAAAGGCTGCCAGTCTTTTTATGATCGAGTACCACTTGGAGGTTCCGTACAGTGGCCGAGTACCACTTGGTTCCAGAGAAACTCAGATCGATCGGATATCACTCATTTACATAATTGTGCAAGTGGAATACCTAAATAATTCGAAAATATATCGACTTATTGCGAGGACTGTATCTGCTTCTTCTCCACCAGCTGGTCAATGAGGAACATTACTTTACTCACAAAAAATTGCTCATGATCCTGAAAGTGTTCGGGACCAGCTGGAAGCAGCTCGCGTCCCATTATTGCTAGGCGGAGGATGGCAGGTTGGGAGCCACAGTATTACAGGCTGCTGTGGTAACGCTGGCTCTTATGGCTGGTGTTGGCAGTATGTCGTGGATTTCGGGGCCTCTGAATGAGCTGATCCACAGCGTGCTGGACGAGGCCAACGATCCTCCCACCCTGCCCATAAGGTCAGTGAATGTTTTCCGCAGAAATTGTCATAGTGTCGGCCAACTGAAGTGGCCTCACATACACACACACACACACACACACACAAACACACTGACACACATACACACACAAACACACTGACACATATACACACACATACACACACACACACACACACACACACTGACACATATACACACACAAACACACTGACACACATACACACACATACACACATACACACATACACACACACAAACACACTGACACATATACACACACAAACACACACGTCAACACGTAACATTTGAGATACATTTGGTTGGCCTAACATGCTCAGCTCAATTTTAACCCCGCTTAATATTCTGTGATTATTTTCTGCATGCTAATGGAGACTTTGTGGATTTTCATTTTTATTTTCATTCGTCGATTAATGCGATTATTCTGATTGAAAAATTAACATAGATTTACTAATTGCACCACATTTTAATGCACAAATCATATGAGAAATAATTTATTTCATACACTCAGCTCATTCGATGTGAAAACATTTACCATTTATAACGGATTGTCACACTTATGAGAGCTGTAACAAGCAGAAAATATGCACAGTACAGATCATAGTGCCACCTTATGGAACATGATACATGTACTGGCTGATTATGTTTGCTACGAGTGTAACGAAGGTGGTCGTTATGCGCCAGATTTCGTCACATGGAGACAATTGTGACGCTACACAGTGTTTCCAGTCAGCCTGGCAGCTCGCACGCGTCCAGCGAGGAGGACAACAACAACGCTTATTAAATAGCCTAGATGCCGGTTAAGGTTAAACGTTAAATGCCTCAAGTGACATCTGCTACACGGAAAGAAGCCGAAGCTTATGAACACACAGGTGTGTCCCGTGCAGCTCGCTGCCACCGCAGAACCGATCAACTCCACGCTATGACGCCACAAGGACGGAAGACGTATTAGAGAGGGCCACCTCCCCAGAATGCATGGCACAATACATGACTGATATCTGGTACCCAATTACTGCTGGGTGGACAGGGGCTGTTGGATTATAGAATTCGCCCAATAAATTCTGCTCGCCGGGGTTTGAACCACGGTCCTCCCGCTTGTGAGGCGGGTGTGCTGCCACTACACCACGAAGTCCATGATCAAGCCCACCTGATCCATAAAGATCCACCTGGCCATTAAGCCCACCTGGCTATTAAGTCCATGTCACCTTTCACGCCTGAAATACTAGGTTTTTAGTAGTACGGTCCAATAAGTCCACCAAAAGCATGCACTTTTCTCCGGTAGTATTTTCCAAACGTTCTGCTTGTTCTACATATACAATGCGCTGAAAACGCTTTTTCTATCATTTACCTGTTAATTTACGTTCTTCATCAAACTATTGTGCATATTTATACTCTATGAACATTGATTTATTTCATACTGTAATGAAGCTTGTTCTTTTCGATGAATAAATATTTGACAAACTGAATATTTGTATCCTGAAACAGCTCTGGCCATTGATTCCACCATGGAAAATATTGAGTAGAATATTGGATTAAGACACGAGCTTAATGACCGAGATCCACACTTAGCCACGAGCTTATCGTGAGACAGATAGATGTTGGATGAAAGCACAAGTAGTCTTCGCTACAACACGAACCGAATTGAAAATGGCAAAAGTGGACAAATTCATTGTATTATATCTTAACATATTTTATTGTTGTATAGTATTATATTTGTAGAATTTATTTTCAATTAATTTTGCTTTGTATTGAATTTCAAACAATACATATTATAAATACATTGAACGCTTATTTTTACGCTTTCATTCGAGGGAATATGCAATTAGTAAATTTACGGTATGTTATATATATGGCACTGTGGTAATAATTCATTTTGATTGATTGGAAATAATCGGATGGGACATCAATTAATTTTGGATCCGCCCATGGCCTTATCATGGCCATGGGCGGATCCAAAATGATATTTTGGGAGGAACTGAATTAATTTTGGCTGGCTGAACCTTGGGGCGACCAGTCATGTACAGCCTCACTATGCGACATATTTGCGATAATACTTATATCAACTAATTCTAAAAAAAATATATTTTTGACCTCGTTTAGTGAATCTATTGATTATGAGGAATTTATGGAAATATCTGGGGGCTTCAGTCCCCTGAGCCTTCTCGTGGACCCGGCAGTGATCATGACATAATTTGGGGTCCCTAACTCAGAAAGCGACGTGTACATAACTCTGAACGTGTGGATGTGAACTACACGTTGAATCTTCGCTCGCCAGGTGGCCACACATGTGTGGCGTAACGGAACCGCCAGCGGTACTTCAAGCGTAACTGGTTTCATGTCACGACACCTTTGTGCTGAGTTTCGCTAGCGCAAAGCAGACTGTAAATACTAACTGAGTTACAAATACGGTGTCATATTACAAATGTTAGGTGATTTACGAGTTATAAAGGTAAGTGGTCTCTGCTTCCTTGAATACCGCTCAAGCCTCACACAAATTCATGCCATAAAAAGTTTCCACCACCAAAAAAAATATATAATCACAATATATAACCATGATGTTTAATGAATAGTTTAAATTGTTCAAACACTTGACATAGAATTTTTTTGGAATACGAGCTAATATTTCAGACAATTTTCGACCAGCAGCTGATCGAATTAATATTCCACTGATTTCAAATAATTTCATCGGATAAATCATATTCATATTTGTATATTAGTACAATAATGTGAACTTTGTTGTTGCAAATCGTGAAGCATTTGTGCAATACTGCAGCTTCGATGAAAACAACTTCCCTGTTAGCGGAGGCTTGTCTGGGCATGATATACGTATTTTTCGTTCTATCATTGGTGAGATCATTGTCTTGTATCATTTGGAACTAACAGACTGCTGTCTCCAACAATGCTCACAAACTCTTGACTTGCCATCGTGATAATACGCAGGCACATTTCACTGACACACAACTCTCACCGGCTTTATCGACAATATATAGATTCACAACAGCATTCAGATGATAATTTACCATAATTATATATCATATTTACATTGTATATTTACGTGTTATTGTTGTAATTCACCGGGTAATATTGCATTGGCACGCGTCTCATTGTCACGTTTTTAGTGGAGTATTTCCTGATTGAAAGTATATTTGATCCCTAGTGAAGAACCAGATGTACTCTTTGATTAAGTTTTCCTGTGACATTTTCTAGCAGACAATGGCTTTTTGCTGCCGAAGAAGAATTCTGGACAAAAAATGCACTTCGTTTCTGGCACTCTGTTGTGTTATGCTGTCTGCGGTGATATTGTTGAGCTCATGGCCTCACAATGTGCAGCAACAAGACGTAATGCCCGCAAGAAATTCATCCCCGGCACCTAATTACCATGTGCGCATGATAAGACACACCAGCATCAATTCAAGTGAGACTGGTCACTCCGATTTGAATGAGTTGTCCAGGCCGAGTATTTCCCAGTGCTCATGCCGGTCATCACACAATATGTCACTTCACGGGGTAGATCTCAAATCCGATACTGACAACACACCCACGACAACGTGCGTGGGATTGGCTGCAGTTCGTGGTGGTCAGCAGAAAGTGATTTCTTACAGTTTCTACGGGCCGATCAACCACAAGTATTTCGATGGTATCGAGCGAAACTTGCGAGTGTCGCCCCAGTTCTTCCATAACTGGACGGCTCGTGTGTACTTGGACTTCACTGTCGGGTCTCCGCATCTTCACGAGCTCATTTGCCAACTGTATTGTAGGTAGGGACTGGAAGTTGGTTTTTATGATGACATTGTTTGTGTATAAGCAAACTGATAGCCATTTCACACAGCACACATGATATATTGAAGTGCGTAGTGCAACAGTGAAACATTAAGAAATGATAAATATTAGCTGCGATTCACGTAATCTGGAGTAATTTACACATAATTTGACAGAAAATGTGCTAAATTTATATTGTATGAAATATAATGGGAATTATTAAGCTAGCCCAGTGGTTCTTATCCTGTAGGTAATTCCGCACCGGTGGGTGATAGAAGAGTTGCCAAGTGGGAAGCTAAAGGTCGAACAGAAGAACCATTGTGTGTTTTTATCAATTTAAATAGGTTTATTTTTGTTTCTAATGACATCTTGACGTTTACTCTGATGTAACAACTGAATGTATTGAATTTATCAGTGCTGTTGTGGAAAAGGAAGAGATGGTTCATTAAGAAGTGGGGAATCAGAGGAAAAAGATTTAGAACCACTGAGCTAGACGAATATTAAGGATATTTTTTGTTCAATAATAAATGTGTCATCGCATAAAACAAATTTACAGACGAATTAACTGGTAAAATTGTGTGTATGAAATTATGGGGAAATAACACAAAACTTGAATTAACAATTATTACGATCTGCCAAATCTGTTGAAGCATTATTAAAAAAATTGCTTAAAATATTATATTATGTCGTAAAACAAGTTCATCGATCCAGTTTTAGTGTGTGAATTTGAATCAAATTAACTGTTCATCATGCCGACTGACTCTCGACGGCATGCGACACCTGTGTCGAACATTGTCCCAGGTATGATCACGTGGACTTTTGTGACGTCACTCGGGTGCCTGGTGTGACCGATGTTGAGCACAAGTTCGGCATGGTGTGGCGTTTCCTGCCCCTCGGCGACCCCAGTGTTGAACGATTCATTGTGCGAGACACGGACTCTCTACTCTGTCAGGTGAAAATATCACGGTTGCAGTGCTGGATAATGTGGCATGTGTATAAATGCTGTACCGTATTGCACCATGTCAAAGGGTGTACCGTATTGCACCATGTTGGAGGGTGTACCGTATTGCACCATGTCAGAGGTGTGGAATGTGCTCTCTCTTACAGGGCGTATTCATAGACCTGATTATGTCATGGTATTGCAATCCGTATATGCATGGTATTAAGCCCTGCGGTCAGGGGAAAAGAATACTGCCGCCGTACCCGCTGCGTATCGTAAGAGGCGACTAAAAGCGGACCCTCTGCTTCTTCCCTTCGATATACTACTGTTAGGACCGGTGGGGGCGCGATAATTCAGCAGAGTTGGTGCCCCCACTGTAATGACAGCTTTCTTCTGTCCTCTTTCTCCCCGAACTAAAAAAAATTGCAATCCGATCCTGTGCATCTGGAGCCATGTATGTGAGTATTGTGTGTCTCAATAGGCAGTCACGTATGTGCAATAAACTGGACAACACGCTACAGGGAATTCCATGGCAACGCTTCTTTGTTAGGAGGCTATATGCAGAAATCCATCATGGATAGCTGATTGTGTGTTTCACCGGCTCTCAAATCAACTCTAGTGGCAAATGAACTGTGATCAGTTAAGTTGTGTGTGTGTGTGTGTGTGTGTGTGTGTGTGTGTGTGTGTGTGTGTGTGTGTGTGTGTGTGTGTGTGTGTGTGTGTGCGTGTGTGTGTGTGTGTGATCTCATCACATTGTTGAGTAACAAAGACTACATTGTCTGTTTTGTGAAAAATGTTCATATATTTTCCAAATATTAACTGTATTTTTCACCCTCACACTTGGTTATTCATCCATTCTATACTGAAGACAGATTACATGGTAGAACGAGTTAGACATTTGTCAATAGTCCAGTGTAATTGTCACAGTAATTGGTGCAGCCGCTGGCCGTTTCAATCACGAAATCAGTGCTGTTTTCGAACACAAATCCTGTATTATTAACCTGTACACTTTTATTGCAGAGAGATTCTGACGCAGTTGACGAGTGGGTCCGTTCTGGTAAGGGTTTTCATGTGATGCGGGACCATCCGGACCACGGCGCTATAATACTGGGTGGACTGTGGGGGGCGCACAATCGAGGCATCCAGCTCAACCAAATGCTCAGGAATAGCATCATCCGAAAAGCCAGAACACATCGAAAGGTCATACAACGTTCTTGCACAGGACAAAAACTATGCAGTTTATATTTATTAATTTTAGTTGTATTTTATTTTTGTTCCGGTGAAAAATGTCTTTCTTCACCTGCTATGCTATATGCATGCTTGCCCTTGTGTGTGTGTGTGTGTGTGTGTGTGTGTGTGTATGTGTGTGTGTGTGTGTGTTGTGTTTGTGTGTGTTTGTGTTTGTGTGCAGGGTGAGGACCAGGTACTGTTGGCGTTAGTTCTGGCTCCAGTGATATTTAGACGTCACGACGTGCTCTCTCATGACAGCTACCTGTGTCGTTTGTTTCCCAACACTCGTCCTTTTCCTTCACGTCGCCACTATGACAATGAGATCTTGGGCACGCCTCTGGACAGCAGTGTGCGGTTGGGAAGACCTTGTCCGTTCAAATGTCGTCCGCCAACACATCAGGACTGGACATACTGCTGATTCAACGTGCTGTACACACCGCTCGACCAGTGGCGGCGCTAGGGGGATCGGAGAAGCTCCAAGCTCCCCAAATATCACCCAATAAGTTCCCTTTGAGATCCTCAAATATATTTTTCATGAATATTTCGAGTACAGTTTCTCATCTTTTGCTTAGCCCCACCTTATTTTGCTTAGCCACGCTTCAGTCCCCTGTCGGAAACCCCTAGTGTCGCCACTGCCAGAAGCCAGTGTTACAATTGAAATTAACATCATCAAATATGATACAACTGTGCATACACCCGTGCTTGAAGGTCCATTGACCCTAAAATATGTCATTTTCAGTGCTCTTGCTTACGAAATACAGTATAGTTTGTCAAAAAACTATTCTATGTTTGGCTTATTGACAGACATGTAGAGTATCGACCTGGTACACATTCTGTATTTGCCCGTTCATGATCACTCTGGTATGTTTGGTTGTGTTTGATTTGAAATCGAACCATATTTGCACATATTACTTACCTATATGTGTGTGACGTGATAAGGCACTCGCTCAAATGACCTCCCAGCTTCCTGGTGATTGTCAAAGGTTACTGTGATCGAGGCCTCGTTGTTGCAGTTTGTCTCTTGTTCTGTGATTTTTGTGTGTACTAGTGCGTGTACAGTGTATACACAGTGTATAACACATGTGTCTGTTGTGTCTGTTGGTGTTAAAACTACAAAACAGAAGGCCTCATAAGACAGCAAATATCATTGTCTGGATAACATCGGGTAATTGTACGAATGATCGTATTTACGTCATAATATATTGTGATATCTTTGTGTGTCTACATATTTGCATTTGCTGCATTTTGACTTCTACACAATACGCTGTGTGGTAAACTTTTTCAAATATATCAATTGTGAATGTTATATGAACAGTATATTATCTTCAATTTGTTTTCAATTATTCATTTATTATTTAATTCAATCAGTTGTAGTTATATCAAATACATGTTTATTTGTTTGTTTGCATTGTATTATATACACTATTTTTTAGCTGGGTAATTTATTACGACTGTTATATGTGGATTACATACACATTGCAGTAAAGTGAATTTGGCTCGTTCTAATTAGAATTTATAGCTCTAGTGTGACATACATTTTCATGAGGACGATACACGTTATAACACAACTATGCTCGAACTCAGGGAATGATCGGACATGATGTTGAGTTGGTTCGGTGGCAGACAGGTATAGAGGACGGTAGAATTTCTCAGTGTTCCATGCCAGAATCCGTAACCGGGCTTACTATTCCTTTACGAAGGTGACATATCTGGTTTCATATGACAAAAGCCCACTCACACAATCGGTTTAATATGAATAAAAGATGCATAAAAACGACCACAAATCATCGCAACAAATAAAAACAATAATAACACCTTTCTTGCAGCACAGCCAGTAACTGCATGACTTCAATCAGACAAAATCACCAATGTCACCACCAAGACAACGCAAACAAATTGTCTCACTAAATATTGAATCCGTAAATACCGTATGTTCAGGCAAAACACCACATATGCTTTTACGTAAGTTTATACGTTATACTTATGCTTATGCGTACACGCATTTGCCTATTTTAGGGATAAATGCATATTTTGCTCTTTCATCCAGTTTTGCCTATTATGTCTAAAAAAGTTCAATAGGTAAATTAATGCAGCGGGCTTCAATAAAATAATTGTCAAGCGAAATATAACCAGATGTGATGCTGCTAGGCTTAATTCCAAGTTCACTTGACCGATATAACACTCGTATATAGGCTATTCTGCATTGACGGTTATCACCGCTATGCTTCTAGGGCAGGGGTTTTCGACCGAGCTGCAAGCCTGGCTGTTGAGGGGTGCGAGGATTCATGTGAAAAATTAAAGTAAATGTATGTTTTACTCATGTCTTACACTTTTAATGGAAAACATGTTTGCTTAATCCTCTTAAGGGAACTTTAAACTGTGTGAATAAATATTGAATACAAAAATTTTGCCATCACATTGTTTGTATTTCTATATTCTTCATATAGATGTGAAAAATCCAGGCGTTGCGATGACTGAGTGCTGATTTCAAAAAGGTGCGATCACTGTAAATGGTTGAGAACCACTTTTCTAGGGTGCATTTCTGGGCGAGTTTTCATGTTGGACCGCTTTCTGAGAACTGAATGAAGGGATCAAATTGCTTCTTCTGAGTCAAATATTAGTAATGATAGCGCGTTCATGACTGCACTGTTGCTGAACTTGATCTTGCAGTTGTATGTCTGTGTGTTGTGCACATACACATTCAGCGCAATCAACATGCGTCTAATTTGTCACTTCAGAGGCGTTTGTTTAACTTTAAACGAAGGCCTGACCTGGCAGTCAAGTTGCTGGAGTTTCCGTGTGAACTTTGTGTATTGAATGAGCGGAGCTAGTGTGAACTAGCTAGCTAGAAGAAGGTTCCTCATGTGTCAACATTATGCAACAAGGTCGGCCAAGACAATGCAACAGGGTCTTGTGTTTATCAAATCAATCAATTACATTTCGTCACACGTGAATTGATCATTAGACGAACACAAGTCAGTGGCAGGGTTAGACTCCGCTAAACATGACATACATCAATTTCCTAGTGAAAGTGGACGAGATGAAGCTGCTAAGTGCATTTATGGTAAATAAGATTTTTGTACAGCCTCAAACAACTTGAGGTCGCTGAAAGCAAAAACGTTTGATTTGTGCTTTATTCAGATACAACTATTCTTCTATAATTTAAATATGTTCCAATCGCGTCCGTAGACGTTGAATACAATTTTAAGTTTTCAAGTATCTGTTGTCCGATCGTGGACGAAATTATACTTTCAAACCCGTTGAAATAATTGATTTTATGTGTGAAAACATTGGCTAGTATGTATTATTAAAATAATTGAATAATTTTCATATTTATATCAGTTTTAATAAATGCCTATATTTGTCTATTCTATTTTGTTGTTTTATTGTGCCTATTTGCCTGTCTATTTAGCCATTTTTAAGTGCCTAAACATCTGGTCCTTATAAATCAATTTCAATATTGGTCCAATATGGATGAAACAGCTTAAATACTGATAATTTACTGTTTGTTAATAGTTGAAAATTGTGCGATTATATTTTTCTACTTTAATATCAGTTTGTTTTGTTTGCACAACTACATTTTTGGCATATCCATTATCCCACCAAAATATATGTTTGACCCCAATTCAGGCAATTTCCCTTGTATTCGACCACTGCTCTGAAATGGATCAGAGACGCGAAAACGAATAGATGGATATGACTTCCTTTGGTAGAAGACTCGTATATAATATATGTATATCTTTAAGTCTGTCTGTCCCAGCTGCTTAATATAATTTCTGTCAGCTGTTTTCCTCAGCTTCAGTCATTTCTTCCTCCTCAACCACTTGGTGTACACGCCAGTAATTAGCATACATTCAACTTTACTATCTACAATATAGGCTGTATTTTAAGTAGAAAATGTTATAAATATAAATTAAAGCAGTGTAAAGCAGAATAAACCTCGAAAAATGTCGAAATTTTGGGACAATTTTGTGCCATCTACTAGTCATAAACCAGCGCTTGCACAGCTATAAAAAGTACACTATTGTGTACACTTTCGTGTTATACATTATATATTCAACAATTACGTCAAGAAGGTAATGACTCTAATATCATTATCAACTTGAAGTAAACGTTGAGGATATGAAGCGAAATGAAGTGAATGTGTTGGAGTGTCTTAAAGCGTATTAATTTTTGTATAATTAATCTAGATTAATCAAGAAAGACAGACAACACATTTGCATCACACACACACAAACACACAGAAGATACCAAAATTAAAATAACGATATGAACGTTTGTGCCAAGTTTAATCATATATTATACTTGATAATTTATGCATTTTGTAAATTTGATAATGTTCTAACAGAAATATTACATATTAAATGAAATAATCACAGCTGTGTACAGACAGAATTGGTATCTTTACTCAATTGAACACACACAGTGCATTCAATTCAGAAAGACACAAGTACATGTACAAGTACAGTATCTTTACTCAATTGAACACACACAGTGCATTCAATTCAGAAAGACACAAGTACATGAGTAATACGCAACCGACAACGAGTTTCTTTTTCCAGCAACAATGACATTCAATCGAGGCGTATGCACAGCGTGTCGCTATGGCACTATCAAGCCCACCAGCGCATGACAGCTTTGTTTCTCTCACTTTCTGCGTATGTGTGTGTGTGTGTGTGTGGCTATGGTGAGAAGATGGCAGGTGAAAGTGCGCGGGACTGTGAGCGCAGCGGCACGCGGCTCATCAGGGCGTGACGTCTGGGAGAGCTGCCATTGTGTGTGCACTGCAGGAGCCATTCATCAGCTGCACGTCACACCAGCCCCGTTACTTGCTTCCCATGTCGATCTGCCGATCTCTCGCTTTTCTCTTGGTGGCTGTTGTGTGCTGCGCTGTTCGTGGCCGCATGCCACGCCTCACTGCCTCACTGACTCACTCACTGCCACCTCGCTAACCCAGTTACGTCAATCTTCAATAGTCGTCGGCACGCACAACAAGAACAGATTACACTCAACGAAGCGGAAATTTATTTGAACATAGCTGTAAGACACATTGTTTTTGTATATCACCATTTGTGTCGCATCAGAGAGTGACCGTTCAATAAATAACAATAACAACTCCAACGCGACTTGTTGGTAGCTAGGATAACAATTGATAACAAAATATCCCTGTCATTTCGCACACTGCTTTTGATTCGGCCAAAATGCAAGCATCAACAATTAAACAACTAATCATTATTCTAAAACAACCAATGACTGATGAAGCTAGGGAACAATAACAAAATCTCGCAAGAATTTGAGGCGTTAACTCATCGACCCACTGTGAACAGGAATTTGCACACATATAGGCAAACTAAAGCTACAGTGTCAAAATACAACAGCGGCACTGAATGAAACCGAAATTGTGTGTTTTAGAGAGGGTGAGTCTATTGGGCAGCTGGTAATAATGCTGACTTCATGGAAATGATGTCAGGTGGCTAAGGGTCGACATGGCTGGAAAAGTACAGTTGTGAAGGTAGTGTACGCTGAGATGATGAGCACGGAATATGCTGCGACTATTGATTGTGGATTGATAGGAGTTTGGGTCGATTCATTCACACTGCCTGCACACATACACACCCACACCCACACACACACATCGCTGCACACGTTTTAAACAAAAACAACTTGTCGCTCGTGGTCTGGTCCGTGTTGTCCGAATTGATCAAGCAGCAGATCGTCGATTGCTACTCTAGAGGCTGTTGGAGCCATTGTACTTTTCGATCAGGGTCTTCATGCTGAACTCGCACACGGGAAACAGGTCGGTGCAGCTGGTTTGTCCTGTCCTGCCTTTGTTGGCGGCCTCCAAGTACTGCTCGAGCATCATGCGCAGGTCCTCAGGCAGGTTCAGCAGCTCAAAGTATTGCAGGTAGCTGTAAAAGCAAACGAGACCATATTACTCAGTAGTTCATTACTCCGCCATAATAGACACACACGAGCGGGTCAAACCGCTGTTCATCATGTATTTATCGTGTGCCTCAGTAAGCATCTGTTCTAATTGCGGTTCATTGCTGGCGGCCATTGAAGCACACCACCAACCACTTTGACCCAATTCCCTTGTGGGCCAGATGGCAAGATTATCACTGCATACGCTATTACCCACAGCGCTCACTATGCGAAGGCACGTGTGAGTGGGCGAGCTTCGGAGTGTGAATATAAAGTGGCAACCTACAGTGGAAAGCATTGCGCCTCAGCATCACGGTGATAAGATCACGACAGATTGGCTTTCCCGGCGCAACAACAGTGTTTACTTTCATGAGGCCGGCAAGAGCAGTGAAACAACAGGAAGAGCGGAACACAAGCGGACACTTCCGTGATAGCCGAGCGTAGAAGCAGTGCTTCTTGCCACTCACTAGACAGCCACCCAGTTCTACGACAAGCGCTGGCCTAGCTATTCTAACTGCCGTGCTACTGACTGGCGCGCCTCTCACCTGAAGGCGTCGTTCATCTTGCGTGCAGTTGATCCCCAGGTGCTCTCATTCTGATGCAGCTCGCATACCAATCGCTTCTGACAGTCAACGCTGGTCGCATCGAATTTGCGGTAGACCTACGTGTCAGCGCACGCAAACCGGAACACACAGATGTCAATCAATGTCACGATAACGTTCAAGACAATGTCCAACTAACTAAACTAAGCCTTTACGCCGGTCTTGCTACCCCAAGGAGGCTCAAGCCTTTCTGTAGAAGAGTGCACACTGGTTTAGTACCCAAGGTGTGTTGTAAATTATCAAATTATTACAAATGAAAACGGACTACTGTTTAGATGATCCGCTAAATATTAAAGAGTAAATGGTATTGTTCTTAAAATGATAGCCAGTATTAAAAGAGTTAATATGCAGTGGAGTCTTGCATGTACTTATATAGTCTCACCTCTTCCATCATCGCGATCCAATCAAGAACAGACAGCTTGTCAAACACCGACGCGTACGGAGAGGCAGACCTGTGCATGATCCAACCTCGGTTACACTGGCTGTCTAAACTGGCTGGCTTTAAACGAAGTCAATTGACCTTTGAAAAAACTTTTGCCAGGCTTGATTGGTGACATTTTTATGATTATAGCAACAAGTGAAAAATGTCAATTAGAATTATGGCAATATTAGTTGCTTAACGTAATATGTTGATTGGATTCAACAGTAAGCGACGCATTGCAAAAACTTAATTGTAAGCACAACATGCGAGAACAATTTGAGTGTTACAAACGTTAGTTTTATACGATCAAGACATGCAAAAATGCTCTACTTAAGCCCTCCACCTCCCTATATATATACCTTGCAGAAAATGACAGACTAAATTCATCATCAGCATATAAGCAAGCACACAAACACACACACACACACACACACACACGCACACACACACACACACACACACACACACACACACACACACACACACCTCAACACACATGCACATTTTGTACATACACGCATATTCACAAGAGCAAGCACATACACATATCCGCACTCTTACACATACACACAGACTCACACACAAACATACTCATAAACGCACATTGACACGCGTATTTTCACACTGTTATTTCACCTGGAATATTTACATCACGTGACGCCGGGTTATTCGCTCCTCTATGAGCCCTCCTTGTATGTACAAGAGACTGGAGAATTAATAGTGAACGCTGTAATGCTAGTTGTTGTTGCTGCGGTGTATTCACAGATGCTGGTCCTTGAAGGAGTGCGCTGTGCCGACGACCGCGTCACGTTCATGGCTCACCTTTTGAACACGCTCACTTCACCCAGTCGGCCTGTGATCAGCGCGTACGCCAAGAAGCCGGCCGTCAGAAGAGCGGCCAGCACAAACACGCTGCCGACCACTCGCTGTGTCAGACACGAAGTGTCTCCCGGAGGACAGTAGAGCAGACCTCCCGAGTTGATACCAGGTAAAATTGAGGAAAAGGTCCTGGAGGACTCAGTGGTTTCAACACTGGGTGAGTAGTAGCTGTACGAGGATATTTGAGGCTGGGAATGCAGGCTCGATGGTGGATAGTCAATAACTCCATCTTGTTGGCCCAGTTGGCCTTGATTATCAGCCGTGAATAATTTGTCCGCCGGGAACGGAATGAGAACGATTCGTTTGAGCACAGAAGGAACAGCTTGTAGGTTTTGGTCGTGGGATAGTTCTTGCTCAGGGTTTTGTTCTTCTTGTCCATGGTGTGCGTATGGGCTGCTGATAGCGTAAACAGCTTGCAGTAACACCAGTTGTACAAAAGCACCTCCGGACAAAATCATTTTCAAGCTGTTTGCTAACAAAAAAAAGAATTTGTACAGTCATTTGCAATGCAACGACTTGATATGACACGTATGTACAGTTATTTACAACAGCCTGTACAGTGACAAAGCGTGTTATTGTTAGCGCTGCAAGCGAAGCGAATAGTCTGTTTAGCAGGCTGCAATCCTGTGGTTGTGCGTCATTGCTATGTACATTGGGCCATAGGAAGACAGCTTCCAATGGTGTCCAACTCTGTTCAATTACCTGGCCTGGTATCCCGAGTAAGAAGAGCCGGAATGACCACCACCGTAGTGGTCTCCGCCACCATAACCACCGTACGAATCATAGCCGGAACTATCAAATTTGGGGAACAACAGCGTGGATACCAGAAGCCACACTCCGATGCCCAGCAGGATGAGGACAAGAACGGATCCGATGCTGGTGAGCACGGCTCCGACACTGATTGGAATCAAGTTGTTGGTTGTGTTGAAGATATTGGTGAAGAGACGAGGGTCCAACACGTCGTTCTCACTGCTGCTATAATCCATGATGGACGCGCTAACAGCGTGGAAAGCGATCGAGACCAAGATCACGTATTTATACATAATTCCTGCCGATTGTAACATAGATTTTTCACATGTACACACAATTGGCTTTCGTGCACCTGTACTGGTCCAATGCTTAACAGTGAAATTTGGACCCAACACGTGGACTGACAGACATCACACACACACACACACACACACACACACATCACAAACAATAGACTGAATATGCATGCACGCTGGTACACATGAAGCGTACAGTGAAGCCTGGTGGTTGAAGATACACACTGCATGCGCTCACCTTGGCTGGTTGTAGAGGTGAGATTCGGCGCCTAGTGCGTCCGAACGTGCGTAGTACGAGTGACTTGGAGTGAGAATTTTAGCTAGTGCACCAATCTTACTCAAAAAGTATGTGTAGATTATTGGAAACAGAAAAATGGCCACAAGCACTGAGCCAAACACTAGCAACAACGAAGGCGCGTCGAGCGATGTGCTGGAAATAGAGTTCGATGTTTGCAAGCTGAGAAGACGAGAGTTCTGCGGCGACTCAGCCGAGCTGACCGAGCTGACCATGTCACGGGCCATTGAGCTGAGAGTGGCGACAGGCTGCATGTTAAGTCTGTAATTGTAGTGGGAAATAAAAACAGAGAGAAAGAGAGAAACAGAAAAATGAGGATTATGTTAGTATATGGAGTAAGTTGGGGTGTTGTTAGTAAAGACAAGACGTTATGAGTGTAAAGTGTTCGCGGATCCTTATACGTGGCGTAATCATGGTGTTCATGTTTGTTATCGGCCAGCGCTGCGTAGTCTGTTATTCATGCCTGGATCAGTGATCAAATTGGAAGTGTACAGGAGACAGGAAGGAGTAAAATGATAAGCTTTGACAAGAGTGGGGATAGGACACAACATACTCACCATTTGATTAGTCTTTGGTGATTGATATTTAAATAGAGAGTGGCATGCAGAAATGAGTGCTGGAGCAAAACTAGGTACGTACAGAGATCTAGCCGAATAGCCCGAGTGGTCGCCGTTTCCCGAGTAACTACTGTAGCCGCTGTACTCGGAGCTCGAGTTTCCGCTCAGCAAATACACTAAAAAGGCTATGGCTGCTAACAGAGCCAGACCGGCTACTCCGGCTAGAAGAGCTGCGTAGATCGAATTGAGACTGATTGTTAGTCCGGTAGTGTTTCCGATGAAGAAAAAACGTGCGCTCTCTGGGATGTCCTCTAGTTGGGCATTGTCCTCGATGGCCACAGATGAGGCAACGAGGACTAGCCACAGCACCAAAGGCACCCACATGCTGTTATCTGCCAACAACAACGCGACAAGTGACTACACATTTTCATAAGTGTTACGTACGAATCAGCTGAGCGGCCTCGCGCATAGCTGGTGTAGCCTGTGTCAGCGTATCCACTGCTGAATCCCGTCTCCCCGTCGCCGAACAGCAGTGCTATGAGAAATGCCAGAGCCGCCAGCAGAGCCAGGCCGCCCAGAATGGCCAGCAGCCCGGCAAACACTGAATTTAAACTGACACTCAAGTTGGAGGTGTTGAAGAGAAAAAAGAGGCGCGGATCAACTGGTGAGTCATCGTCGCCGAGCGCTGAAATGCTATTTTGTGAATGCACGGCCGAAACACATAGTGCGGCCAGTAGCAGGAACCGCCGCATTGTACCTGCACGCAGCAGCAATTAAGCCGATACAACATCCACTGAACAATTTCGACACGCGCATACACCTGTGTGTGTGCAGCCTGGATGGTGAGTGAATACAACTTCCTGTAAGAAAAGTGTACTTTGGCAAGTCTTTGGCGTTCTTTTTGTAGAAGAGTCTCAGCAAACATCATCGTAAATATTGTTAAATGTTGATTGGAAGATTCGCTCAGAGATTTGTAAGAACGCACTCAGTGCTTGAAGAAGGCGGCGGGGTTGTTTCCTCAGCGTTGGCAGCTCACTTACCACACTGTGTCAGTGTTTTATGTCGAGAGTAAGTTTTCTCTGCAATCCCCGGACTCCGGCATGCAATGGAGCCAGGTGTTGCATTATGCTGTAGCATGCACCACCACCAGTCTTTGCTATATCACCCTGTAGAATCACACATTTAGATAGTGTCCAGTGTACAAGCAGTGCCAACCTGCCCGAGGCGTATCCAGTGTTGCCGGCGTAGGAGGAGTAGCTGGAGTAGCCGGTGTCAGCCGACGAATCGAACAGGAAGTAGGAGAGGAGTGCTGCCAGGATACCGAGGGCAATGAGCACGAAGATGCCGGTGATCAGCGAGGCAAAGGAAACAGACAGGGAAGTGTTGTTGTTGAAGAGACGGGCGTCGGTATCGGCCTCGTCATAGAGCGAGCTCAGGTCGTTGGCATGAGCCGATGCGACAAACAGCAGAACGCCCAATACGCAAAGGAAACGCATTTTGACTGTTCCTGCGGAGTGCAAAGGTGCGTGTATATGTACAGACAGAGACAATTTCAATGGTACAATACTTTAATTTGTGTGTGTGTGTGTGTGTTTGTGTGTATATGAGACCTGGCAAAAGTGAGATTTATCTAAGGGAGGTGCGCCCAAATGTTCTGCATATGATATATGATATAAAACCCACTTGATATGGCACGATCATGTGAATAGTGATTCAGACAGACTATTGCGACCCCAGATGTTGTTTCTCGCGCACTAAACGATGGCAACCGTTAATCACGCCTTCCCGCACGCTTACACTCGCTCACATCCGCACACACACACACACATACACACACACACATAGAGAGGGACACACAGGCACAGACAGACATACAGACACACGGGTGTCGGAGTAACGGTACGGCGACCCAGAGCCGGCAGGCAGGCAGTGAGCGTGTGGCTGCGCTTCAGGCGAGGTTCATCGAACCTGCACGTGCCTCACACACACCCACCGCCCGCCCCACGGCCCCACACACACACACACACACACACACACACACCCACACACACACACACACACACACACACACATACATACACACACAGACAAGTGCGGAAGACGTGAAATAGAAAGGCCGTGGCAAAGTGGCGCAGGCCCCGACTGTCCAAGTGGAAGGATCTAGACGGTATGTATGTATGTGTGTGTGTGTATGTGTGTGTGTGTATGTGTATGTGTGTGTGTGTGTGTGTGTGTGTGTGTGTGTGTGTGTGTGTGTGTGTGTGTGTGTGTGTAACCACACGAGAAAGAGAAACTGCGGAGGAATCAGCCAACTTTTAGCGGCAGTATCGGCAGAGATCACACACATACACACACACACACACACACACACACACACACACACACACACACACACACACACGCACACATATGTGCATGAAGACGATTCTATCTGTACTCAGTGTAATACATGCATATGTCGACTGTTCATATTTAATACAAAAATGTGTGTGTGTGTGCGTGTGTGTCAGAATCGCAAGTAAGTGTCAAAAACGAAGATGTGAAGGCTAATCTAAACTTGGTTAAAATTATGTTATTATATAACGCAATATTGTAATCTTCACATTAACACAAATAATACAAATTGCAAATTTATCAAATATTTGTAGGTTTAATATAACGTTATGCTTTGTTATTTACATTATTAACAACTAAATAGGAAGCACATTCATTTTGTGCATATTTCGAGCAGGTCAGATGGAAAAATATATCAGATATAACAACAATATTTCCCATTGTAGGTTCTATACACAGATTATGTACAATATTTTTTCACAATTCTACAAACTGATGAATGTCAAATTATAAAGCAAGCAATTTCATACAAAGCATAATATTATAAATAATGCTGAGAAATAGAATAGAAAGATTCAGAAATACCGGAATAGCTCGATCTGGGTACCTAATTTGGCTCGGTTATCTGGCACTCTATATTGCATGCTCTTCCCCTCTCTATTTGCTGATCAGTCTATTCATGCTCTGTGCAACTGCCCACTAAGCTGCTCCGAGTCAATAAGGTACAAACCGGACCGGTGTGTATGTGTGCGTGTGTGTGTGGAGGCAGCACAAAAACTTGTCCGGCATTTAGTGGCTACTCAATGGTAGTGGTCTTGTCCGGCATTTAGTGGCTACTCAATGGTAGTGGTCTTGTTATTGCGACCTTCACTATATCTGTCTGCCGGTCACTGAGTCAAGGCCGCTCTAGGTCAATTGGCTTCATTGACAACCGGTTCAATTCTGCTGTTGTCTACCTAATGCGGAAGGCAAGCGATTACGCAACAAGCAGTTCAAGCTGCTCTTGCTAAGCTGATTATGCTTATGCACGGATGTCATTGCAACATTACATTGTCTTTTCATTCAAGATAGGATTATAATTAGTGCTAGACTATTGTATAAACACACAGCAAGTGTGAACTTGTATATGTCGTTATTTCCAATTACATTACATATAAAATTTTATCCCATACGTAGAATTATTCGTGGTTAGTAATAATGTTCCTCGATTTGTGTTTTAATGCTCGATATGCTCTTTCAGCCGGAGGTTGCTTTTGGTTGATAATACTACAAATTCAATAGGACGTTATGTTATGATCGCATTGTATGCATCTATCAGTAGTCAAATCAATCTGTCAGAAATTCATCAATGAAAACACTGTTTACTGCTATAAATATCAGTTATGTAACCTGAGCTAATGATATGAAAGGAAAAAGTTTCTTAAGCTGTAGACTAGTGAGCTCCTAAGCTGAAACACTACTACCTATATGTTACTCGAGAAAACGCACACACAAATTCCTATCACAACGAGAGCCGGCAGAAAGATGGCTGGTTACAGCACAAATGCCGACACCACGGTCACGTAAACTATCACTTCCTCTCACGGGGCCACTAGATGGTCAGCACAAGCAGTTGCATCGCAATCAGCAAGCCTGATGGAAGTCGTGGATAACTGCACTGGGACGAAGCTAATTATTGTACAAGTCCCAGCCTACTGCCGACACCGGCCGACGAAGTAAACAGACACAGACGACAGAACGACGAGAGACAAGAAGTTGATAGTTGAAATAGTTGATACACGCGCACACACCAAGATAACAGAGCAAAGCTGACTGTGTAGAATAGTCGACATCAACCCACCTTCAGGTGATATCCTACGCGAGCTGAAATGTGTATGATCGCGACGACGTAGCGAGATGCACTGGTGGTGACAGCTGCGACGTCGCAGCTTTTATGCGACCGTTGGCTGCAGGCTGTCGAGCGTATCTGGCGCCGCGGCCGTACCAGCGACAGGCGGATGTATGTGTGTGTGTGTGTGTGTGTGTGTGTGTGTGTGTGTGTGTGTGTGTGTGTGTGTGTGTCAGGGCGTTCGTCTAACCTAAAATCGGACGGCGAAGATTCCCAGCCACAAGCACACACACACACACACACACACACACACACACAAATACACACACACACACACGCACATACATACATACGCACAAACACATGCACATAAACATACACGATTTGCATCACCAATATGCTTCCATTCCTCTTTCCTTCCTGTTTCTATCACCTCCTGTCTCTCTATTTCTCTATTTCTCTTTGTTTTTGCTTATTTCTTCTTGGTTTATCAACACCTGTAAAGCCCTCACAAATGCTACAAGTACGCGGCGAGATGATGATGATGATATCATTGGTTTATTGAAAGATTAACACATTATGCTTGTAGCTGAAGTGGAATAAAATAGGAGAACACATTAAGCAAAATTAACATATATTCTATTTCATTCCGAATGAAAGGACAATGATTTAAAACTCAATTGTTTTGGCATAGAAACCGGGGTGAAGTTTTTGAAATATTTCCACGCAATCTAATAACCGATAGATGAAAAAGTAAAATGAAAAAATGGATGAAATAAGATAAATTAGATATCTTCCTAGCCATATCCACGTTGTTGACCGTTTTCCTCACAATCCTTATCGAACTTCACAACTTGTACTTATAATACTTTCGTAGCTAAAATCTAAGACAAATATGTGTATGTAAATGTGAGCGTGTGTGCGCGTATGTATGTCTTGTTGAGTGTTTGTATGTGTGTTTTGCCGTGTGTGACCAGTGAAAGTGGTTCAGCTATGCATTAACGCTTACCACCGCCTTAACAGTACACCAATGCCACCACTGACACACCACCACTGACACTACACCACTCACACGACACCACTGACACTACACCACTGACACTACACCAATGACACACCACCACTGACACGACACCACTGACACGACACCACTGACACTACACCACTGACACTACACAACTGACACTGCACCACTGACACTACACCACTGACACTACACCACTGACACGACACCATGATACTACACTACTGACACGACACCACTGACACTACAACACTGACACTACACCACTGACACTACACAACTGACACTACACCACTGACACGACACCACTGACACTACAACACTGACACTACAACACTGACACAACACCACTGACACTACACCACTGACAGGACACCACTGACACTACAACACTGACACACCAACACTCACACTACACTACTGACACGACATCACTGACACACCACCACTGACACGACATCACTGACACGACATCACTGACACTACACCACTGACACGACATCACTGACACACCATCACTGACACACCACCACTGACACTACACCACTAACACTACACCACTGAGACTACACAACTGACACACCACCACTGACACTACACCACCAACACTACACCACTGGCACTACACCACTGACACTACACCACTGACACACCACCACTGACACTAAACCACTAACACTACACCACTGACACTACACCACTAACACTACACCACTGACACTACACCACTGACACTACACCACTGACACAACACCACTGACACACCACCACTGACACTAAACCACTGACACTGCACCACTGACACTACACCACTAACACTACACCACTGACACTACACCACTAACACTACACCACTGGCACTACACCACTAACACTACACCACTGGCACTACACCACTGACACGACACCATTGACACTACACCACTGGCACTACACCACTGACACTACACCACTGACACTACACCACTGACACACCACCTCTGACACACCACCACTGACACTACACCACTAACACTACACCACTGACACACCAACACTCACACTACACTACTGACACGACATCACTGACACACCACCACTGACACGAC
Organism: Sacculina carcini; assembly: GCA_916048095.2. Taxonomy (NCBI): domain Eukaryota; kingdom Metazoa; phylum Arthropoda; class Thecostraca; family Sacculinidae; genus Sacculina; species Sacculina carcini. The sequence continues at coordinate 600,020 of OU696579.1, read as the reverse complement.
ATCACTGACACGACATCACTGACACTACACCACTGACACGACACCACTGACACTACACCACTGGCACTACACCACTGACACAACACCACTAGCACTACACCACTGACACTACACCACTGACACGACACCACTGACACTACACCACTGACACGACACCACTGATACTACACTACTGACACTACACCACTGACAGGACACCACTGACACTACAACACTGACACACCAACACTCACACTACACTACTGACACGACATCACTGACACACCACCACTGACACGACATCACTGACACGACATCACTGACACTACACCACTGACACGACACCACTGACACACCACCACTGACACTACACCACTGACACGACACCACTGACACGACACCACTGACACTACACCACTGACACTACATCACTGACACTACACCACTGACACTACACCACTGACACCACACCACTGACACGACATCACTGACACACCACCTCTGACACACCACCACTGACACTACACCACTGACACTACACCATTGACACTACACCACTGACACTACACCACTGACACCACACCACTGACACGACATCACTGACACACCACTTCTGACACACCACCACTGACACGACACCACTCACACTACACCACTGACACTACACCATTGACACAACACCACTGACACGCCACCTCTTATGTGAATATAACATTGACTGATTATGTTTTGTTGCAGAGACCATTGCAAAAGATGGCAACTATTGAAGTTCTCTAGTATGCACGTGTTGACGCCCACACTAGGGTCGATTAATGATGTCTCCGCGGGGCAGAGTATCGCAGCCAAGATGGCAGAGTACTGGGTGAAAAACGTGCACGGCATTACGCCCCGGCAATAATGAACACATTCTCACCGGATACTATTGCAAGTGTTCGCTGTGAATTTGTATGTATGTGTGTGTGTGGGTGTGTGTGTGTGTGTGTGGGTGTGGGTGTGTGTATCTCTATACGTGAACGTGCACGTGTGTGTGTATTTGCAGATTTATGTGTATGCGTGTGTGTTAGCGTGTGTATGTCTGCGCAGGCCTCTCTCGGCGCAAGATCGGGAGAGAGAAGGAAAGAGTGAACATCCGTGTTTGTGTTTGTACAGATGTGAATGTAGATGTGAGTGCATTTGTGTGTGTGTGTGTGTGTGTTTGTGTTTGTGCGTGCGTGTGTGTGTGTGTATGTGCAGTTGTGCGTACGTATTTCAGCGCGCATGAACACACGCTGTCATTGTTCTTTGCTTGAACATGTGTGTGTGTGTGTGTGTGTGCGAATTTGCACTGATGTCTTTACATGTCTTTGTTTGCATGAGAGCTTGTATGTGTACCTACTTTACATGTAAATATGTATGCATACGCATGCTTATACACTCAGATTTTGTGTGTGCAAATGCACCTGTTCACATTTTTATCAAATTTTATTTATTTTGTTACCTGTAATTTGTTTTCGGTTGATAATGTGGCATTTGTCAGTTTACCGTAAATGCTCTATTTATCCGACAGGGTCTAATAATCCGGCAGGCTCTAATAATCCGGCACCCTCATGTATGGGTTGAATAATAATCCGGCAGGCTCTAATAATCCGGCACTTCCTGGAGAGGCTTATTAAAACTGCAACCACGATTCAGTTATAGTTCAGCAACAGTTTATTTAGCAATCCTCTTATAAACCGGCACTCATTGATCAAAGCAGAAATCATCGTCTTCATATGTGTCCTCGTCCCTGTTAGCAGTGCACTATTGTTTGTGTTGCAGTTTTTGCGCAAACCTACCATGCGGAGTGACAAAAATAATCCGACAGGCTCAAATAATCCGGCAGGCTCTTATAATCCGGCACCATACTCAGGGGGTCGAAAAATAATCCGTCATGTCGGATAAAAAGAGCATTTACGGTAATTTTAGTTACGGCTGAAATTCAGTGAAACGGCGTAGCTCATCGTTTGTCACGAGCAATGACTAAGCACGCATCAATCACAAATATATAGACCAGTTTGAATGTATGAAGTTTAATACTCTCACTTTACAGCCTGATGAATAATCTGCACATCAAAAATACCGGGAAAACTTCGTATATTTCGTTAGATAATATAAGACTAGATTTCATTAGCTCTTTCTCTTTGATCACCCCTGATCTCTTTCTCTTTGATCACCCCTGATCACTCTCTTAGTTCACCCTTGATGAACCGTTACACCAACGTGATAAATCGTGAATCCAATGCTGAGTTGGTGTCCTGTGTTGCGTTGCAGTCTCCATACACTCAACCATCTTTATACAGGCATTCGTCTCGTATTACTGACATTCTGATGTATTTTGCACGTTCCAGTATTTCATGATGCTCATTTTACTAATATTTGAACCGATGAAATACCTGATGTGAGAAAATAATGACTACTTAGCAAAGAACAGAAATATGTCCAGCGAAAAATGCGGGTGATGCTCTGATCAAAAACACACTGAAACCTACAAAATAGACGCAATGTCGAATTAATCTTCATACTTTTCTCATTCTCTGCTAGCGCATGAATTAAAATTTTTAACCAAACGTCAAAGTGAAATGCACTATTTATAAATTAATCGTATAAATTTATATATATCAGTGAGAACTAAGATTATATATTCTATATTTTGATTTCACCAACATTTTTTAGGAATATTTTATGAGTTTATTTTAGCAGAACCATATTGATTACGCTGCTTAAAATACTAAACTATCTGTTTATGAATTCGCTACTATTATATTTGAGATGAAACTTTATAAACGACAAAAACAATTCTCAAAATCGGAGCATATTCATTCCACACACACACATACACCTACACCTACACATATACACACTTATTCACGCACATACATACACACACACACACACACACACACACATACTTGGAGGCCGCAGTGTGTGTCCTGGTCGTCATGAAGGCACGTCATTTGCTCAACATGCACTTGTGAAAGTGCATATTCGATACATTTGCACGGTGCGCCAATTTGCTTGAAGGACATTTGCGTTGGCAGCTAATGACGATAGAAATCGTATTACGTCATGCAAATTCCACCAAACAGGATACGCACATTCAACCGTTGTGGTGTGTATCGATGAACACGGGGCAAATATTCAAGAATGAAACTTGATATGTGCAATATTTTGTCCTAATATGCCAGCTGTTATATCTAAAATTGCTCAATATCATCCTTTAGTTTTTACAGAAATTAAGACACCATATTGAATTTAAATTACATTAAACTAAAGTAAAATCACACTTATTTCAGCAAGAAAAATATATAAATCTCATCTACCATATTAACACTCACACATTCCACGTTTTTCAATACTCGTTATACTTCCAATGAGTCATGTATATATATGAGTAACAAACATGTGTGTGATCTCATGGGGATATATAGGTCTGTATGTTTGTGTGTTTACATAGTTTATGCCTATATGAGTTTGAGTGTTTATTCGTTATGTGTGTATGTATAATATTGTGTATATGCGTTTATTTGTGCTGGCACTTGGTATTTGAATTTCTCTTAAGATTTGTGTGTGTATGTGTGTGTGTGTGTATGTCTATCAGTGTTATGTGTAACTTCTATAGGCATGTGTGTCTATCAGTGAGCATATATATGTGTGTGTGTGTGTGTGTCGATGAGTGTATGTGTATGAGTGTGTGTGTGTGTGTTTATGTGTGTGTGTGTGTCGATGAGTGTATGTGAGTGTGTATGTGTGTGTGTGTGTGTGTCGATGAGTGTATGTTTGTGAGTAAGTTTGGCAATTTCATCTGGCTTTCTCTACTTGTTATCATTCGAGCAGGTAGGCTAGTTCTCCTGGCTTCTGGGAATTCCCATGTGATGAAATACGCATACATCTACATACACACACACACACACACACATACACACACACAGACACACGCACACAAGCACACTCATACATACACACATTTTAGCGCGTGAACATAGGGGAAGAACATACTAGCAAACACTTACAGGGAGAATTAAACGAACTAAGACTAAACCAAACATATTTAATATTATACACCCTGTTATAATGCTAGATGTTCAATGTATAATGGCTCAGTTATTATGCTGGATGTATACTGTCTAATGTACAAACGCACATACACGCATACACACACGATTATGTACGTGTGTGTATGTGCGTATGCAAGTGAGAATGTGTACGTGTGTGATGCAATGTCGATGCGTTTTTTTGCAGCGGAATTAACAAAGACCTGGTGATAAACGAACCGTGAAGTAAGACGGAAAATTAGCACTGGTGTCGTGTCAGTGATGTCGTGTCAGTGATGTCATGTCAGTGGTGTCAGTGGTGTCGTGGTATTGGTGTCGTGTCAGTGGTGTAGTGTCAGTGGTGTCGTGTCAGTGGTGTCGTGTCAGTGGTGTCAGTGGTGTCAGTGGTGTTAGTGGTGTCAGTGATATCGTGTCAGTGATGTAGTGTCAGTGGTGTCAGTGGTGTCAGTGGTGTCAGTGATATCGTGTCAGTGATGTCGTGTCAGTGGTGTCAGTGGTGGTGTGTCAGTGGTGACGTGTCAGTAGTGTCGTGTCAGTGGTGTCGTGTCAGTGGTGTCGTGTCAGTGGTGTCGTGTCAGTGGTGTCGTGTCAGTGGTGTCGTGTCAGTGGTGTCAATGGTGTCAGTGATGTAGTGTCAGTGGTGTCAATGGTGTCAGTGATGTCGTGTCAGTGGTGTCAGTGGTGTCAGTGATATCGTGTCAGTGGTGTCGTGTCAGTGGTGTCGTGTCAGTGATGTCGTGTCAGTGGTGTCAGTGGTGTCAGTGATATCGTGTCAGTGATGTCGTGTCAGTGGTGTCAGTGGTGTCAGTGGTGGTGTGTCAGTGGTGTCGTGTCAGTGGTGACGTGTCAGTGGCGTCGTGTCAGTGATGTCTTGGCAGTGATGTCGTGTCAGTGGTGACGTGTCAGTGGCGTCGTGTCAGTGATGTCGTGTCAGTGATGTCGTGTCAGTGGTGGTGTGTCAGTGATGTCGTGTCAGTGGTGTCGTGTCAGTGATGTCGTGTCAGTGGTGTCGTGTCAGTGGTGTCGTGTCAGTGGTGTCGTGTCAGTGGTGGCGTGTCAGTGGTGTGGTGTCAGTCGTGCCAGTGATGGTGCATTGTCTATCATAGCTGCTTTGTAACACCATTGTCAACGACACACACACACACATACACACATACATACACACATATACACACTTGTATGTATGTCGGTGTGCTACGTACGGAAATGACACACATTCCAGTGTGTAAAACTGTTGACTGAATAAGTTACACAACACACACACACACACACACACACACAACACACACACACACACACAACACACACGCACACACTGTGACATAGACGTGGTGGAGAGGGACAGTGACACAAGCGGGTGACCTGTAGATCAGCTCGAGGTCACCTACAGGTCATCTGCTCGTCATTGTGGGGTCGCGCTAATGATCGCTCACTTTCCCTGACTGCCATCAACACAGTGGTGCTATTACTCGGCAATACAGCCCACGGCAAGCCAACACACATACACACACACACACACACACACATCAAACGCTGTCCAAATAGACAGTCATTCGCCGACACACAGACAGACAGACGACAGACAGACAGATGACAGACAGACAGACGTTAGACAGACAGACGGACAAATCATTCTTGACGACACATCAATTGTCCAAGCTGCTATGCTTGTTGTGTATATTTTTAATCCTGAAATTTCTATATTTCAAATTCAGCATACTACGATATGCTGAACTATGTTCTAAATTTATTTGTTATATATTTCATTTACGCATTTCATTTACGCTCATTTACAGATGTGTATTGTATATCGCACTTTTTTGTGATTTGGTTTTAAGTGTTTTCTTAAAACAATTGCGTTATTTCCACAATTATTCTACCCGTGCTATGTATAAATATACCATATTTAGAGGAACATACACATGCAGTAGGAAAATCAACACACACACACACATATACACATACAAATACGCACATATACTCATACACACACACTCATATATATATATATATATATATATATATATATATATGTATATACCCATACTCATACACACACATGTCCCCACACATATACACCCACATACACACACGGACATTAATGCATACACATATATACACACATTTATACACACACACACACACATGCCCACATATAATCACACATACACATATATACACACACACATATACACAAATTCACACACGTATACATATAGACACATACGCACATACACATAGATAGCAGACACATACACATTCTTGAATACGTTCATATAGAGACAAATGATGCCAGTGCTCCACTTTCATAACGTGTAACGGCTCAAACAACTAACACTAATAGTGTGATTCTCGTGAGAACACAGTGAGTCTAGTGCGTTTGCTTCTGTGCTTATTTGTATGTGTGTGTGTGTGTGTGTGTGTGTGTGTGTGTGTGTGTCATTTTCATAGCGTATGCCAGTATCACAATTGTCCGCTCCTCTTGACATCATTGAGTTAAACCTCCGGTGTTTCAAACATTTGTCATGAGAAGTGTCTGGCACCAACTAATAACTAACAGTGCTTGAAATTCACACTTTTGCACGATGCAGATTATTAGCGTGTGCTAGTTTAGTCCCAGTGGCGAATGACGCGATACACGGTAAAATGTTGTAAAAGTTCCGCTTGAAAATTTGCAATTTCCCATTTGGTATGAAAATTGTGTGAAAACTCACTTAAAATGCCTGTCTATAGAGAAAAAGTTTACGCAGAGCAAAAATGAAGCTATAGTTAAGATCCACCATTGATGTCAATGTGAAGATGAAATGCGTGATTGAGCCAGAGTGCAGATGAAGACAGCGTATGACACCACTCTATGCAGTTGGCAGTATGTTTTCAAGCAATTTCCAGCCTCACTCACCACAAACCGTTAACTTGTCTCTCTTCATGCTGGCCAACACCATATACGTGCATGCGTTTCAGAACACTACATCCCAACACACGCACACACACACACACCGTTACAATTAATTGTTATCTGGGCCGCGTGTGTGCTAGTGTTTGTGCATATTGTTTCTCTGTTTGCTGATAAACTCCCTACACTTGAGTTGCTGTTTAATCAGAAATAAATCAGAGGTTTTAGCTGGCTAAATATTTACAACGAGAGAATCAACGAGATATAATCAACGAGAGAATAATCAGCAAAAACTCCAACTACAAGTTATTAATTAGCATGTGCTATGCATTCAGATCAGAGTTTCAATCACTGAATTGCCTCACAGACAGTGTGCGCAATGAGGCGCCTATTATTTCGCTTGAGTTCGGTGGTATTTGAGGTCACGATAGGTTCATGTACAGGCCGCACTGGAGAGCAATTTACTATGCTGCTGCTAGATGTGCAGTTGTCTAGTCATCGCACGTGCTTTGTCTGTCCTAATCTCTCTCTCTCTATCTCTCTCTTTCTCTCTCTCTAGTGTCCTGGAAGAATCTGCGTTCTACACAGCACTCGCTCGCTACTCTGACCGGCTATGCAAATTTCAGCGAAATGACGTTATGACCCGCGGCGTGTCAGTGTTGGTGTGTCAGTGGTGGCGTGTCAGTGATGTCGTGTCAATGGTGTCGTGTCAGTGGTGGTGTGTCAGTGGTGTAGTGTTAGTGGTGTCGTGTCAGTGGTGTCGTGTCAGTGGTGTCGTGTCAGTGGTGTAGTGGCAGTGATGTCGTGTCAGTGGCGTCGTGTCAGCGGCGTCGTGTCAGTGGTGTCGTGTCAGTGGTGTCGTGTCAGTGGTGTCGTGTCAGTGGTATCGTGTCAGTGGTGTCGTGTCAGTGGTGTCGTGTCAGTGGTGTAGTGTCAGTTGTGTCGTGTCATTGGTGTAGTATCAGTGGTGTTGTGGCAGTGATGTCGTGTCAGTGGCGTCGTGTCAGTGGTGTCGTGTCATTGCTGTCGTGTCAATGGTGGTGTGTCAGTGGTGGTGTGTCAGTGGTGTCGTGTCAGTGGTGGTGTGTCAGTGGTGTCGTGTTAGTGGTGTTGTGTCAGTGGTGTTGTGTCAGTGGTGGTGTGTCAGTGGTGTTGTGTCAGTGGTGTTGTGTCAGTGATGTCGTGTCAGCGGCGTCGTGTCAGTGGTGTCGTGTCAGTGGTGTCGTGTCAATGGTGGTGTGTCAGTGGTGTTGTGTCAGTGGTGTCGTGTCAGTGATGTCGTGTCAGTGGTGTGGTGTCAGTGGTGTCGTGTCAGTGGTGTCGTGTCAGTGGTGCTGTGTCAGTGGTGTCGTGTCAGTGGTGTTGTGTCAGTGGTGTCGTATCAGTGGTGTCGTATCAGTGGTGTCGTGTCAGTGATGTAGTGTCAGTGGTGTTATGTCAGTGATGTCGTGTCAGTGGCGTCGTGTCAGTGGTGTCGTGTCAGTGGTGTCGTGTCAGTGGTGGTGTGTTAGTGGTGGTGTGTCAGTGGTGTCGTGTCAGTAGTGTCTTTCAGTGGTGGTGTGTCAGTGGTGGTGTGTCAGTGGTGGTGTGTCAGTGGTGTTGTGTCAGTGTTGTCGTGTCAGTGGTGTATCAGTGGTGTAGTGTCAGTGGTGTAGTGCCAGTAGTGTCTTTCAGTGGTGGTGTGTCAGTGGTGTTGTGTCAGTGGTGTGTCAGTGGTGGTGTGTCAGTGGTGGTGTGTCAGTGGTGTCGTGTCAGTGATGTAGTGTCAGTGGTGGTGTGTCAGTGGTGGTGTGTCAGTGGTGTCGTGTTAGTGGTGTCGTGTCAGTGGTGTAGTGCCAGTAGTGTCTTTCAGTGGTGTAGTGTCAGTGGTGTTGTGTCAGTGGTGTAGTGTCAGTGATGTTGTGTCAGTGGTGTTGTGACAGTGGTGTTGTGTCAGTGGTGTTGTGTCAGTGGTGGTGTGTCAGTGGTGGTGTGTTAGTGGTGTTGTGTCAGTGGTGTTGTGTCAGTGGTGTTGTGTCAGTAGTGTCGTGTCAGTGGTGTTGTGTCAGTGGTGGTGTGACTTTCTCGTGGGGAATGGCGCAGGATTGCCGTGTCATGATGTCGTGCAGACGGAGACACACACACGCACATACTCATTGATACACCTATACCTGTACACATCGGTTCGTCAATGTCACAATGCACTGTCAAACACACGCCTAATGCGTACATTCACACAGAATCAAATATACGTGGAGGCTGAGCTAAGTGTCGCATATAGTGGCCGTGTGATAGCCGGGCGAGAGTTGAGGGCTTTCACTGCCGCTTCAGGCGTCACTTTTCAACATGACATTCTAGTTGACTTGCTCTTATGGCCCTGCTGCTCCTTGACTTGCCATTTTCCCTCAGCAGAACGAAAAGCTCGTTTAAGTCGATCGTCGCTTGAGCTCTGCTACACCAGGGGTTTGTAACCGGGGGTGCGAACACTGCCAGGGGTGCGAGTATCTTCCCTTAGAGGTGCGATGACTCCTGTGCAAAATTTGTTTTGCCTATGCCATACATATTCTCTGGAAGAAAGAACATTTATAATGTAACTTGAAGCTGCAGGAATTAATACTGAATGGAAATTATACGAAATTAGGCTGCAGGAATTAATACGAAATGGAAATTAATACTGGAAAATCAACTAACACATGGCCAGGGGCGTAGATTTGTGTCGAGGCTCGGGGGGATGACAGTTATCATGTATCAGTGTGTTCACAATTGACTCCGTTGGTCAATTACATGAGACCCTCAACTATTTTCGGCTATCAAGTATCATTTTCCCATATTTATAATTTTTTCATTTTTCTTGCAGTTATTTTTTGCTATGCGGATTTTGATGATAATATATGAACTGAACTCAGCATAATTCTCGGGGGGTATAATTGCATATGGATACCCCCAGTCAATTTGTCGGGGGTATATATACCCCCCATACCCCCCAGGACCTACGCCCAAGCATATTACCACAATATTGTGTGTAGCAAGCTGTTGTGCTAGCTGTACTAGCTGTTACAGCTGCTGCTGAACATCTTTTAAATATGCTTGAGCTACAGGTTGATACATCATGTCACTGAAGGCTGTTTGGTACGGAATATTTCGCTTCAGGTCATAGAGGTGAACACATTAAGCTTAGGGCTTAGCATAAGGGCTGATAAACTTTCAAGCTTCCAACAGCCCGACCTTGTCTGTGTGTGTGTGTGTGTGTTTGTGTGTGTGTGTGTGTGTTTGTGTGTGTGTGTGTTTGTGTGTGTGTGTGTGTGTTTGTGTGTGTGTGTGTGTGTGTGTGTGTTTGTGTGTGTGTGTGTTTGTGTTTGTGTTTGTATGTGTTTGTGTGTGTGTGTGTGTATGTGTGTGTGTATGTGTGTGTATGTGTGTGTGTGTATGTGTGTGTGTATGTGTGTGTGTGTGCGTGATATTTCATTGATTTTTTCGTGCCAATACAATACATTCACAACAGCACACACACAGACACACGCACACACATTTTCACAATTTTTTTTGTGTGCACTTGCTCGATACGATTGTCAGTGATTCAAGTTCTTGCAGGAGTGTGGGCGTGCATTGTTGAACTGCACGTGCCACGCTACGGCAAGCTGTTGTGGCAGTTGTTGCTGGCACATCTTGCAGTGAAATGCCGCAGAAAGTGCAAACATCGCCTTGGCTTGCATTACACGCACCTTTGCCAAGCAACTGCATACACTACCGGAACACAAGCGCGCGTGTGTATGTATGTGTATGTGTATGTGTGTGTGTGTGTGTGTGTGTGTGTGTGTGTGTGTGTGTGTGTGTGTGTGCGCAGATGTGTCGCGTGGAATTCGAAGAGAAACGCGTGAAAATCGCTCTCAATTGCCGCAATATTTGCTGTGAAATGGCGCTAAATTTGCCGCCGTAATTGTGTGTGTTCTCTCTCTCTCTCTCTCTCTGTGTGTGTGTGTGTGTGTGTGTGTGTGTGTGTGTGTGTGTGTGTGTGTTATGGTGGTGTGCAGGGGTGGCAGACGTGCAGTAACTAACAGATGGCGGTTGGTCATCTGCGACGAATACTTGGCACGTGCGTTAAGCCGACCTGCTTGTCCGCGGACCGGACACAACTGCCGGACTCGACGTGTAGGTCCGGATAATGCACGCGTAATGCGTTGACACGCGTTGGAAGGTGTATGTACATCACCTACACTAACACACACACACACACACACAAACGCGTTCTCAAACTATCACTATACACGCACACTCACACACAGACAAGCATACATTTGCTTACACGCACACAAACACGCTCTCAAACAATCACCATACACACACACACATACATACACACACATACACACGCAATTTCCTAGCCGGATATGCCACACTTTCACTAGACACACACACATACACACTCACTCACACTCACACAAACAAACACACAAACATACCAACTTACACGTTAGCCAGAATTTTTGCTATTTGAAAACTGGTGTGGCGTCATGTAAAACGTGAAGTTGAAAAACATTTCCTTTATCTTTTATATTGTTTCTTATTTTATTCGTTTATTACTCTTAACCGCGCATGTCGTTGGATCTCAAGCATGCGGCCGACCAAGCATTCTCTAGCGGTTCGCCAATATAAATGCGAAATCAAACACAATAAGACCTTTGTGGACTCCGTGGTGTAGTGGTAGCACACCCGCCTCACAAGCGGGAGGACCGTGGTTCGAAACCCGGCGGAGCAGAATTTTATTTGACGAATTATATAATCCAACAGTCCCTGTCCATCCAGCAGTAAATGATGGTACCAGATGTCAGTCATGTGTTGTGTCATGTGTTCATAAGCTTCGGCTTCTTATCGTGTAGCAGCTGCCACTTGAGGCATTTAACGTGTATTTAACCTTTTTAGATATATTCACATGCTTGACAAAAGATGTGATATCCACTGTTTGTGCTGCTCAAGCATCTTGTAGTCCTGGATTATCACTTGTTGCAGCTTGCAAACTGTTGGCTAAGAACTGGGAAGTCTGCAGGAGATAAGAACTGGGAAGTTTGCAGGAGATAAGAACTGGGAAGTCTGCAGGAGATAAGAACTGGGAAGCTTGCAGGAGATAAGAACTGGGAAGTTTGCAGGAGATAAGAACTGGGAAGTTTGCAGGAGATAAGAACTGGGAAGCTTGAAGGAGATAAGAACTGGGAAGTTTGCAGGAGATAAGAACTGGGAAGCTTGCAGGAGATAAGAACTGGGAAGTTTGCAGGAGATAAGAACTGGGAAGTCTGCAGGAGATAAGAACTGGGAAGTCTGCAGGAGATAAGAACTGGGAAGTTTGCAGGAGATAAGAACTGGGAAGCTTGCAGGAGATAAGAACTGGGAAGTCTGCAGGAGATAAGAACTATGAAGTCTGCAGGAGATAAGAACTGGGAAGCTTGCAGGAGATAAGAACTGGGAAGTTTGCAGGAGATAAGAACTGGGAAGTTTGCAGGAGATAAGAACTGGGAAGTTTGCAGGAGATAAGAACTGGGAAGTCTGCAGGAGATAATAACTTGGAAGTCTGCAGGAGATAAGAAGCCTGCTTTGACCATTACATTAACAGAAAGTGATGAGTGATTCAAGTAGCAAATGCTAGACCTTTGAAATTATTTGCATGATGACTAAATTCTAATTAAACAGTGTGTGAGTAAAAATTGCCTGGCTTCAACAGGCGCAACTTGCTGCTTTCTAGACAGTTTGTCCATCGCAAGCTCCAGATCACTCAACATATACATGTCTATTGAAGATGGAAAACTAGCATATGTTGTCTCTATCGACCTCGACAAAGTCCTTTCACAACATGAGGCGTGATGTGATCACCTGAACTAGTACTGGCAAGATTCACAGTGAATCCGAGGCTACTCCGGTGGTTCCCATCAGTCAGTGGGAGATTATAGAGGCTAGTGCGATGATTCATCCATTGCTGAACACGATATACCACAAGGCTGTGTAGTTGGACCACGTCTCTTCATGCAGGCAATTAACATGGCTGCTTGCATGTCAAACACAGCGGTATCTTCTGTCATGTCGATCTCGTTACTTTGATGCTGTTATCTCCCGTTAGCACAAGTGAATCTGACATGCGATCAAGCTGCCAATGAATGCCGCTATATCAGCGCTGAATTTCCGACTCAAATCGCACGGTTTTCTGATGAACGCCAGTGAGATCAGATATCATAAGAATGGATGACACAAGAACTACGTTGAAAACAGTTGAGCTTCAGTTTGATTCTCAACTTAGCGGTGACTGACTTGTGACTTGTGCCAGTGACTTGGTGCAACACTAGTACAGCTTGTTAATACAATGTGAAAATGAGTCGTGTTCTATCCCCTCTAGATCGTCCAGAGATTGGTCACGTCGCATATTCATTCCATAATTACGTACTACTTGTCATTGTGGGGTGGTACGAGGTATAACATTTCCAGTAAATTCAATGGTTTCAAATTTAGTGTGTTGTGTTGACGTTTTGTCTACGACCCCCGTCTGGTCATCTGCTTGACATATGGTGATCTCAGAAAGGTGAGAAGAGCGCTTCATGCAGGATACCACAATAGGCACGATTGTCTAGCATGATCGTACTATGAAAAACAAACATATTTCAGCAACATCGAGCATACAATTGCTGCAAATATCTCGTGTATGACTCGAATTTACAATAAATAATTCAAGTATCGTGTCGTAGCCTCATACACCTCTTTTATACACGATATTCCACTAATTACACTGTTAATTGATCTTATATAGGCAGGACACAATGTAGCAATTATACTTACAAGTTGTAAAAATATTTTTGTATTTCATTTTGTTAATTATTTTTATTTTGGATAAGCTTCTAGCGTACTCTTAGCATATACTATTTTCATTTGCTATGCATTCTCATGCCCTGCTATTGATGCTATATTTAATGTTTTCCTTGATCATCTCGCGTATTGTTTCTATCTGGGCGCATTTCTTATTCTGCTGATTCGTTATCGTGTGATTCTGTATGATTATTTTGTTGCTTCATAAATCTTATACATATAAACTTCAGCTGAAAAAATGTCCCATATGACGACGTGACACATGTTGAGAGATAGTTGTGGTTGAAACCAGCTTACATAATTTCGCCCAGGTTTGATTTTTGTGAGAAAAACATACATGATGCTACTTATTCTGCGCCAGCACACACATACTGACGAACACACACACACACACACACACACACACACACACACACACACACACACACACAAACGCACACACACACACAAACACACACACATTCACTTGGCACCTACATAAGCGATAATATGCATTTAATACACAGTACTCGTACATAATCGACCATGATGGAACAAAAGTTTCACACATTGCTGCACACACGCTGGCTTCACACACACACACACGCACACACACACACACATACACACACATACACACACACGCACATACACACACATATACACGCACAAGCATACACACATACACACACATAAACATACACATACGCAAGGACACGCAACGACCTGCCACGCCGGATTTGTTCAAGTGAAGTGTTGTGCGAGTGTTATTATTTTGAGCCAGCAGATACAAGCATAGTGAAATATGCCGCTTCATTACGTCACTACACAGTGGTATAATGTGCCGGTTCATGACGTCACTACACAATGGTATAATGTACGTTGATTCGGTGAAGAAATGTTGCCGAGCTAAGCTTGACAATCGTTGTCCTCTAGCACCGTGTGTTATTCGCCCGTCTTCCACATCATAAAGAAACAAATGAGTCTGCACTACGTTAAAGAGCAGGGGTATCCACACCTCATGGAGGCATGGAAACCAAAGACCAGGGGTCTGGGACTGGTTTCCTGGAAACTGGTATAAATTATCATTGATTTATGAATACAAAATAAGCAATGGTTATGCTTTTCCTAGTAATCAGTATCTAAAGTACAGAGAATTAGGGCGATTGAAATACTCGTGGATCCGCAAGACATACTGACATATGATAGGACTGGTAATAATTATTTGAACAGTTAATTGAAGGGCGTAGGAACCATATTGGACAATCCATTGGGGGTATGGAACCATCAAAAGGTGTGAACTAGAGTATTCGTACTAGTACCCTTGTACCGTGGAACCTTTGTACTAGAGTATTCGTACTAGTACCCTTGTACCGTGGAACCCTTGTACTAGAGTATTCGTACTAGTACCCTTGTACCGTGGAACCTTTGTACTAGAGTATTCGTACTAGTACCCTTGTACCGTGGAATCCTTGTACTAGAGTATTCGTACTAGTACTCTTGTACCGTGGAACCCTTGTACTAGAGTATTCGTACTAGTACCCTTGTACCGTGGAACCTTTGTACTAGAGTATTCGTACTAGTACCCTTGTACCGTGGAATCCTTGTACTAGAGTATTCGTACTAGTACTCTTGTACCGTGGAATCCTTGTACTAGAGTATTCGTACTAGTACCCTTGTACAGTGGAATCCTTGTACTAGAGTATTCGTACTAGTACCATTGTACAGTGGAACCCTTGTACAAGAGTATTCGTACTAGTACCCTTGTACCGTGGAATCCTTGTACTAGAGTATTCGTACTAGTACCCTTGTACCGTGGAACCCTTGTAATAGAGTATTCGTACTAGTACCCTTGTACAGTGGAACCCTTGTACTAGAGTATTCGTACTAGTACCCTTGTACCGTGGAACCTTTGTACTAGAGTATTCGTACTAGTACCATTGTACCCTCAAACCCTTGTACTAGAGTATTCGTACTAGTACCCTTGTAGCGTGGAATCCTTGTACTAGAGTATTCGTACTAGTACCCTTGTAGCGTGGAGCCCTTGTACCAGAGTATTCGTACTAGTACCATTGTACCCTCAAACCCTTGTACTAGAGTATTCGTACTAGTACCCTTGTACAGTGGAACCCTTGTACTAGAGTATTCGTACTAGTACCCTTGTACAGTGGAATCTTTGTACTAGAGTATTCGTACTAGTACCCTTGTACCGTGGAACCCTTGTACTAGAGTATTCGTACTAGTACCCTTGTAGCGTGGAACCCTTGTACCAGAGTATTCGTACTAGTACCCTTGTACCGTGGAACCCTTGTAGCAGAGTATTCGTACTAGTACCCTTGTACCGTGGAACCCTTGTACTAGAGTATTCGTATATAAGATCGGCTCTGACTCGTTGTAATGTGGTCACTTGATGTGATGTCTGCTGCAACTTAAATTGACTTGCTAATGAGTGCCACACACACACACACACACACATACACACACACTTAAACATCAGAGCACACACACACACCCACACACACACACCCACACACACACGTGAACATCAGATCACACACACACACACGCACACACGTGAACATCAGAGCACACACAAAGCATTGCCACAAGCTTGGCCTGGTGAGGTTCTGGGTCAGTCGACACGCTCCATATGTCACACAGAAAAGCGTGTCTCTCTGTCTCTGTCTCTGTCTGTGTGTGTGTGTGTATGTGTGTTGATGAATATTGTGAGGAAAGTGGGAATATTGGCGCACTGTTTGTATGAGCATGTCACACCAATAAACATCGTGTCCTGCTGGGTCATGCGTACGAGCCAAGGTTAACATAAACTCGCGGTGAAATGGGTCAAATTACTTGCTTGTGGCGCATGGTCGCCTGCTGGAGATCCAGTGATAGTGCTGTCATCTGGTGGCTATTATAGTAACTACCCACAATAACCTGAGTCTCTGGCTGATTGTAATAATAATGATATGTATTTATAAAGCTCCAATTCAGCTAGATTATCAAACAACATTTGAGCGTCAAGCAAGCAAGCATATCAACATATGGCATATGGCATATGGCATATGGCATCAAGCAAGCAAGCATATCAACATTTGTTATCTATGAACTCAATTTCACATAAATCACGCAAAAGCAAGACACTTCACAGCGGTACTGGTGTGGTCTTGGCGCGAGCCGACTCAGTGTGGCTCAATGTCAACTGCACAGCCATCACTGCACGCCTGGTCACCAGTCTCTACATCCAGCTGAACAGCAAACTAAGCAGCCACAGTCATGTTGCAAATCTGCAATGTTACAATACTGCAACCACCTGCTGATCTCGTGCTGGATAGGTCCACCACTAACACCTGAGATCACTCAACGCACACGTGGCCCCGCGAGTGACATACTGCAAGCCCGATATTTCTGCATTGTTCAGATACTTCTGGACATGTTTCAGTGTGCGCTATTATTCCTGAATATCATGCGAATTACTTATCTCAACTCAACGTGGAAGTCTCAATGTGTAACCAGTAACGTATGCACGTGCAGCATGTGTACAGTACTGCCCCTGCGGTAGGGGATAAAAACACTGCCGCCGTACCCACTGCATGTGGTAAGAGGCGACTAAAACCGACTTCCTTTCCCTCTGCTGTTCGTCATTCCTCCGTGCCATATTCAAGACGAATGGAGAGCGATAATCCGGCAGAGCTGGCATCTCCGTTGGATTGCAACAACAGTAAAAACCCTCTTATCCGGTATCCGAGTATCCGGAATCTTCAATTATCCGGCACATTTTCTCCGAGTTGGTACTCTTAAATGATGCGCACCATTGAAACCACTAAGTTGAAACTTATGTTGAAAACCACTGGCTAATCAAAGCTCACTGTCTGATAAATACACTACTGGGTTGAAAAACGCTGAAATTCAGGTGTCCACACGTTGTTCTGATGCGGTATTGAGAAGTGAACATATTGACCACACCTTTAGCCCCACTCACAGGTATTTGTACGGCTCTGAATATTTGCTTGCACGAGCGAACGTATCAGCCAAATGTGGTCTATGAGAACCTGGATAATTTTGGACATAATTTTGCTTCTATTCAAGTATCCGGCATGTCGGCGGTCTCGTTGATGCCGGATAAGAGGGCTTTTACTGTACTTTGTTTTCTCACCGCAATTAAATGAATGTACATTGTTCAATGCTGCTATTCAACATAAGGTGTCTGTTGAGTGTGAACAAGTTTCGTCAGTGGGGACGACATAGAGACTAATAGCGCAAGCAAGATGTCACACGCACTTGTGACGTCATGAGGGTTGGGCAATCAACGCCTTGCCGATTGCCACTCCGCCAGACATGCATGCATGACTGATAACACTGCCCCGGTCATTAGTGTGAGAATGGTGTGTTGCTACTGTTCTGCTGCCCGGTGAAGACATCGTGATAGTGACGAGAGAAGTCTCCAACAACATTGTGGGCCGATGTATTTAACATGAAGCATTAAATTATTATTTACTCCACAATTACAGCTAAAAACCCTCTTCCTGGGAGGCATTAAGACTGTACATCATTAGAGATGTACCAAAAGTACGCCCAGAATAGTTCACGAGTATATAAGAATAAGAGCATATAAATAAATCTAACACATACACATTGTCAAATATCCCGCGAGGTTTAACATGTACTTACTGTAGATTTATGAGCCTTTTGTTTACTAGGTTCAACATACAAGCACCATGTAGATAATGTATTGTATATTTTATCTGCGAGCTTGTGAGCTTTTATCATTGTTGTCGACATTTCATTCACACGCTAGATCTTCGTGCGAATCTCTCCACGTTTTCAATCCTTTTTCTCTCCCATTCAGCATTTATTCACTGTGACTGAGCATAGTCAAAAGATGTGGCACTTCTATGCACCGAACTGTGCGTGTGCGTGTGTCTGTACGTGCGTGTGTATATGTGCGTATGTGTGTGTATGTTCAAAAAACAAGTGTGCATATTTTAGCGATGACCCGTTTTACCAAAGCTCTCCACTCTGTCCTCTGTTTCCTTTAAGCTTATCTCTCCTCTTCCTGCCGCGTATCTTTCACGTGTTCCATCTGTGAAGCCGTATTCACACTAACACACATACAAGCAAACACACACACACATGCAGACACACACATACAAGCACACACACACACAAGTATTCGCAGAAACACACAGACACGTACATGCAAGTATGAACATACAAACACGCACGAATACAAATACACAAACACACAAACACAAGCACACAGACAAGCACACGCACTCAACATTTTGCACGCAGAATTACAATACCGGATGTTACTGGCACAAATGCACACCTGCACTCATGAATGCGCACACACACATGCACACACACACACACACATACACACACACACACACACACAAGCACACAAGCACATACACAAGCACACATACACACACATACATATATATTGTTTTGAATAAGCGAACAATACCCGAATATGGGGCCAATTTGTCGACATTGCTGTATTATTTGAGCTGTTATTGTGTAGATGATTGGTTCTGAGCAGTTGATGGATAGCGGATTATCACCTTCCTTCGTATGCTACTGAGCAGGCGCTCGCTAAACTTCCGTGCAACTCAAAACCAAACAAAAACCACGCATATTTTCTGCTGAAATCCTGTTTGATCTCACTTTTCTCTTGTGCATCCCTGTGAGAACGTATATATATATATATATATATATATATATATATATATATATTTGTGCGTGTGTGTGCGTGTGTGTGCGTGTGGGCGTTTGCCGTTTGTCAGTGAAATCGGTTGTGTGTGCGAGTAGTTCGTTGGGAGCTGTTAAGAGCGGTCATATATGCGCCAATTAAAGGCTCTCTTCCAACATTGTAATGCCACAAACTACATCAGAAAGTGCCGTAATAGAGGCAATACTACCACCCTGTGTTTGATCTTATCTATGCGTATGTGTGTGTATGTGCATGTGTGTCTATATGTGTGTGTGTATGTGTGTGTGTGTTGTTATTGGCAGTCGACGTAGCAGTAGGACAATGGTCCGTTACAGCCCTGCAGCAGAAGACATATTCTATCTGGGTCAGCCAGGGAGTCACCACACACACATTCACACACACACACACACACACACACACACACACACACACACACACACACACTGTCGACGTTGATGGTGTAACATTCAACAAGAGACGTCAAGCTTTGCGCCATTAGCTCCGCTCTTCCTCATTCCTGACTACATGACGTTCACATCATTTCGCCGCACATCCCGGCCTTTCCTCCTGCCTCTGCCCCTCTCCTGCACTCTGTAATTACAGGTGAGTGCAGAGTGCGTGCGTGTGCGTGTGTGTGTGTGGCCTACAAAAGCTGGCATGTCCCATATTCATTGGACGACGCAGAAAACACCTGCTGTTGTGACATTCGGCTGACTGTATGAGTGATGTCAGTACTGTGCTGCGTCGTGTCAGTGTGTGTGTGTGTGTGTGTGTGTGTGTGTGTGTGTGTGTGTGTGTGTGTGTGTGTGTGTGTGTGTATGTAATTGTGGTCTCTTCCAGCTTACAGCCAAGCCATTAATAACTTACATAACTGCGGCTTTCTAACATGCCGGTTTCGAAAAGCAAATAGAACCTCAATAGAATTGAGACAATCCGAGTTGATTTATGAATTGTTTCAAATTGGAGTTGTCTCAAGGTTGAAATTAACATGCCTCGAGCTGGAATCACGTCATTCAATGACCTTTTTACTAGTGCTTATTAATTATTCACTAAGAGAAAATGACAACATTGAATCCAAACTATTTGAAAAAGTCCTCGTTGGCAATTGAACAGAACCATTTTTGGGTGCAATTAGTCCGGAAAATTGGAGTTTTTTAATGAATAGGGCTGTCAAAAAGTAACCTAAAAATCAGAAAATAAGTATCTATATTTTCGAGAAAAAGTAACCTAAAAAAGTAACCTAAAATAAAACATGAGTTTATTATTACTTTTGCATCGCTTTACCACATGTTTATCACGCCTTTGCCGATTAGTGCGCTATATGAAATACACGGTTTGTTTGTTGTTTGTTTGTGAACATAAAAAGTAACCTAATAACCTATAAAAAGTAACCTAATAACTAGGGCTGTCAAAAGTTAACAAAGTTACTTTTTCACCTAAAGGTCACTTTTTCATAAGCTACCTAAAACTGCATGTAAAATTTGTGTACGATAATTATTAAAAAAGTTATTAGGTTACCAAAAGTTACTTTTTCATCGTTAGGTTACTTTTTTGCTTTTAAGGTTACTTTTTTATCGTCAGGTTACCTTTTGGTATTTTTCTTGTTATTAGGTAGGTTCACCACGAAGTTTGGTGACTTTTTGCAGATAAGAGGTACAAAAACGATATACATGAGGATAAAATAGGAAAAGAGATGGAATATTAGGTCTGAAGATCAATAAATATCAAAATTTCTGCTGTTAGGATTTAGCAATTGGTGTTCATCTTAATATCTGTGCTACTCGATATTTATACGTTTTTGGGTACGAAGGACAGTGTAATTCCATTTTAGGAAATGTCCACGGACTGGAGGGTGTCGTGAGATGTTTGGAGCGTGGTATAGTACGATGTGTGAGCTCTCTATACCAGATACTGCACCGTAGCACTTGACAGTTCGTATTTAATTGAACAGAAATTAGCACGTGATTTTCAGGGCGTGAGATAGCGCCGTTTTCCCACATTTGACAGTTATAAGACTGTGAGCACAGGGTGCTACATATGGGAGGACGGGGACATTCACATATGCAGTGTTTACGCTCACACTAATATACAAGCTGTAGTACGTGCTATTTGATAAAAAGTTCCATTGAAACATTATTGCGACCATTACTAAAAATATTTACATTTGCAATTAGTGTATTTCTCATTTGTATTAGCTTTCCACTTTAAATTATATTTTGATGTTTTTTTTGACAACAACAACGACGTTATGCTCCTTTGTTCGATGTTAGCTAAATTATGTTAAGTCACTTATGGTGGTTTGTTGTAAAAATGGTACCAGGTCGGAGAGAGGATGGAAAAATAGTACCAGCTCGGAAAAAGGATAGAAAAGAAGGACTGGTGTATTTTCTTCCTTCAGAACTGCAAACAGAAATTTACCCCTTTTGAATGAGGATATTTTTAGGTTACTTTGTATAGGTTATTTGGTTAGTTTTTATGTTCACAAACAAACATCAAACATACCGTGTATTTCATATAGCGCATTAATCAGCAAAGGCGTGATAAACATGTGATAAAGAGATACAAAAGTGATAATAACATTAAAACTCAGGTTATTTTTAGGTTACTTTTTTATGTTACTTTTTCTCGAAAATAAAGTTACTTTTTTCTGATTTTTAGGTTACTTTTTTGACAGCCCTACTAACAACCTATAAAAAGTAACCTAAAAATAACCTAATCTTCCCAAAAATAAAATTCAAAAAAGTCAATTTCTGTTTGCAGTTCTGAAGGAAGGAAATACACCATCATTCTTTTATATCCTCTTTCCGAGTTGGTACTATTTTTCCACCCTCTCTCCGATCTGGTACCATTTGTAAAACTAACCACCAAAAGTGACTTAATATTATTTGGCTAACATCGCAAAAAGGAGCATAACCATCAAAATGTAATTTAAAAGAGAAAAGCTAATGCAAAGGTGAAATGCACTAATTGCAAATGTAAATATTTTAGTAATGGTAGCAATAATGTTCTTTATATTGTTTCAATGGAACTTTTTATCAAATATCACGTACTACAGCTTGTATATTAGTGTGAGCGTAAACACTGCATGTGTGAATGCCCCCGTCCTCCCAAATGTAGCACCTTGTGCTCACAGTCTTATAAATGTCAAACGTGGGAAAATGGCGCTATATCACGCCCTGTAAATCACGTGCTAATTCCTGTTCAAGTAAATGCGTACTGTCAAGTGCTACAGTGCAGTATCTGTTAAGGAGAGCTCACACATCGTACTATACCACGCTCCAAACATCTCACGACACCCTCCGGTTCGTGGACATTTCCTAAAACGGAATGACGCTATCCTGCGTACCCAAAAACGTATAAATATTAAGTAGCACAGATATTAAGGTGAATATCAATTGCTAAGTCCTAACAGAGAAATTTTGAAATTTCATGATCTTGAGACCTAATACTCCATATCTTTTCCTATTATATCCTCATATATACCATTTTTGTGCCTCTTATCTGCAAAAAGTCACCAAACTTCGTGGTAAACCTACCAAATAACAAGAAAACAAACAAAAGGAAACCTGACGCTTAAAAAGTAACCTGATGCTAAAAAAGTAACCTGAAATAAAAAAGTAACCTAACGATGAAAAAGTAACTTTTGGTAACCTAATAACTTTTTTAATAATTTTCGTACATAACTTTTTCATGCAGTTTTAGGTAGCTTATGAAAAAGTGACGTTTAGGTGAAAAAGTAACTTTATTAACTTTTGACAGCCGTAATAATGAAGATGAGAGTTAGATAGCAAAAAGCCAAAAGAAATTCATATACACAAACGTGTAACAGACTAAGTAATATCACATGGAATAAAAAAATAGGTGAGTCACCACAGTGCAGTAATATTGCTGTACTTTTCTCACTGAATACGGTTGAAATAAATCAATAAACTCACTATTATTTCACTGAGATTGTTAAATACACAATTATATATTTTATGTTA
Organism: Sacculina carcini; assembly: GCA_916048095.2. Classification (NCBI taxonomy): domain Eukaryota; kingdom Metazoa; phylum Arthropoda; class Thecostraca; family Sacculinidae; genus Sacculina; species Sacculina carcini. The sequence goes on along the minus strand of OU696579.1, from coordinate 576,575 downwards.
TATTTTACAATTGATGTCGTCTTGTAAATATTGAGCCAAATACGGGTGTGTATTCACACTTCTATTTTATTGTAGAGCAAAACTTTCGCAAATAGAATATCGGTCGCGTAGTGTAGTGGTTATCACGTCCGCTTCACACGCGGAAGGGCCCCGGTTCGATCCCGGGCGCGACCATACTTTCGCTGTGAATCTAAAAAGCTTAGTATTGCGTATTTTTGCATTTTTATAATACAAATCGCTTAAATCGAAATTATACCAATTAGGAATTATTGATAATCCGTGTTGTTGGACGCGAAACTAATGTTAGAGCACATAGTATCGTGTGAAATGTAGTATAATATATATGCCTCTAAAGTACCATATTACAGGCGAAACAACAATAAAACAAAGATAAAAATACAAATTAACTATTAGTAATATACAACTCTGCTCATAGGTGCAACAAATCTTGAAATAACTGCAATTGCACATATTGTCAACACCAAACGAATTCAGGAGATAATTTGAGTTTATTGCTTCTTCCAAATTAGGCACATACATGACCTGGTAAATCAGGTACTATTATTACACAACTGCACTAAACAGCAATCAAATACAAATTAACCTAATTACAATACGCCCACTTTTTCACATGATAACGTAAAATGCCACAAAAATGCGTAGATATATTGCCAATGTAAGGAGTGACTTCGAATTTCACAAGCCACAACAGCAAAATATATTGCAAATTTCGTGATCTATTCTAAACAGCGTCAATGCTTTGCTTTTGGGATAAACTTTGCGTTTTGCCGCTATCTTGAGGTACATTTCAGTACAATCAATCTAAAATTACAGTGAATAAAACCAAATGTAGAAGACATTCTCAGGCGATCGATATACTCGCATGATAATCACAGTTCTGTTGTCAAATATTGCACCCGGCTGTTATTATTGGGTGCGTTTTGCTGTACAGGCGTGCAGTGACTTGCGTTTGTTTGTGCCTGCGGACTTTGGTGCCTTTGAAGACTTGGAAGCGAGCCGGAAATTGCCTCCTGTCGATCATTCAAGTATTGTTGTTTAATTGCCTCTCTACCCATGTTGATACCGTGATGACTTTCTTCATAGATGACCGAATTCGGGATTATCCTGCTGTTTAGTGGTGATTCGCTTTTTAAGTTTTTCCTAAAGTTATTGCTCAAATCAACATCGGTGCCATCAGGAATTGTGGTTTCAGGAAGAGGATCGGTAGAACAGCGAGGTCTGTGCAACATGGATGTTTTGTCGGCGTTGGCTGGAAGATGATCTAATTGTGGCGAGGTGGCAGCGAGCTTAGTCGAATCCCGATGCATCTGCTGCTCACAATTTTTGTACGAGATATAACGCCTCAGGTCAAACTGATTGCCGTTGGCACAGGGAGCATGCTTAATGGAAGGTGTTTGTTGTTTGAGTAAAGCAGATCGTGTGTTTGGTGGACATTGCGAGCTGGCAGTCATAACAAAATTCCTGCGTATCTGTTTAGTTGTATGTGGAGTTGGAGGCAGATCGGCGTTCTGGTCAGCTCGCTGCAGCCTCGAGCTGCTTGCTGGCAGTTGAACAAGTGGACTCAACCTCGGTGTGGAAGAGTAAATGATGCGAGATCTACTCGGAGCCACAGTCGGATCAGTAGGCAAGCAATCGGGACGCAAGAGGTCGAGCGTGCTCTGGAAATTGGCTGTCACTTGCTTGAAGCACAAATCTTCGTCACACATAGAGGATGCTTGGGTGCACCCGCTTGCACCGCTATAGATGGAAGAAGCATCGAGCTCGCGCGTGCTGCACCGACTATAGCAAGCGGCTGCTAGATTGGGCTGAGATTGGGCCAGGTGTTGTTGGTTCGGTGCTTTGCCGAGCGTATTTTCACACTGACCCACACGTGCACCTGACTGATCAGATGAATGGACAGGTGTCGTGACTGAGCACGTGCTACTGCAGTCTGGTCTCACGTGACACTCGTGAAGTTTCAGTGCATCCAGTGGAATACTAGACCTGGTCTGCAAACAAAGATGATCACTGAGATGAATCTCACTGCTCAAAAATGGCCCAATAACTCTTCGTTAATAGTCGCTAAACACAACTATTTTCTGTGCAATAAATTATGTGCAAGAATATATTTAAGCCACGTCAAGTTAACTCTCTATAGAACTGGCACCTGAGAAAGGAACTAATTGATGGATCAAAGAAGCGACTAAGCGATATGTATTTAAAATATTTAATAAATAAATTATTGTTTGAATCTCAATACTGAAACCCAAATTGAAAGTGGAATTAATCGAAAGAGCACCAATAGATAGCTAACCACAATATTATGACAGTCATGGGAATGTAGTGCAGAAATACTGGCTCATTGTACAGCAAAATAATCATATCACCGACACTATAATCACACACACACACACACACATACACACATACACACACACACACACACACACAGATATTGCACATTGCAAAATGCAACACACCGGTTGTGTGATGAGGCCGTTGTTAGCCAGGCGAAATTTGGTGAGTGATACTGCAAGAGGCACGTTTTCTGCCCTAAAATAACTGTACGAGGCGTTTGTGACGCGTCTGAGATGAATGCGCGATGCAGTCACCAATTGGGTCACCACCCAAAAACTACTAACTCCCTGCAACTCTGCAAAACACACACACACGTACATACACATACACATACACACACATACACATACACAACTCGGTGAATACAACTCGGTGAACACACACACACACACAAATACACACACACACACATACACACACACATACACACACACATACAAACACATACACACACATACACACACACACGCACACATATTTTCCTCTTCGATATTTTTTTGCAGAAGTTTCGTCTCCTGGATTTTGAGAAAACTCAATTTTCTCCTCAGTCTGTATATTCTGATCATCCCATTGTTTGATAAATATCATCCAATATTTTGATATGTTGTTAGTTAATATATTTGGCACACTTTTTGGTATTACTATGGCTAGTTAAATGATGTTAATATTCAACAGTTTCAATATGATATTACACTGAGTAATTGATGACTATTTTTGGTTTGAGAAAATGTTTTCCTACTATATGCTACTAATGTATAAGCTCTTGACCATAATGTTCGGTCATTCCAATTTTTCATACACAGAATTTTGGCACAAATGAACATAGTTGATGTAATACAACCTAATGTATAATTGAAACACAACTGAACAAATGCCTATTTATGACAGACTACAGCATTGTGTGTATGAACACACGTAGCACGCCTAGCATCACAAACACTATGCCCACAATGTCTTCTTCATTTTGATCAAAATGTTTTTGGATACAAAACACCGGCTGGGATGATGCACACACTGACACACTAACACACTGACACACTGACACACTGACACACTAACACACTGACACACTGACACACTGACACACTAACACACTGACACACTTACACACTGACACACTAACACACTGACACACTGACACACTGACACACTGACACACTGACACACACTGACACACTGACACACACTGACACATACGGACACACACTGACACACACTGACACACTAACACACTGACACACTGACACACTAACACACTGACACACTGACACACTGGCACACTAACACACTGACACACTGACACACTGACACACTAACACACTGACACACTAACACACTTACACACTGACACACTAACACACTGACACACTGACACACTGACACACTGACACACTGACACACACTGACACACTGACACACACTGACACATACGGACACACACTGACACACACTGACACACACACACACACACACTGACACACTGACACACTAACACACTGACACACTGACACACTAACACACACACACACACACACTGACACACACACACACACACACACACACACACACACACACACACACACACTGACACATACAAAGAAAGTATGAAAAGGCGGATGGGATTTGCATTGAGGATGATAAGGCAAATTGAAACAGGCTCGACCATCCCGGTGCTGACGAGAAACTTGAATAAATTACATAAACGTCAACTTAAGCGGGCTGAGATGTTCAGTTGGCCTCAATTAAATAACAAACAGACGGGATTTAGCGTTGGAGTTATGCACATTCAGAATTTGCGATAGTGCACGCAGCTATCACACATGCTAGCAACAAGTAGAAGAAGAATGTCTTATAATTGAGACCGTCATGATAACAGCATGTTATTAGTACACATGGAGAAAATATATGATGCAACGCTGAGAAAATAATACAAACATAAAAATGTCTTCGCGATTTCAATGTACTTGACTCCATTTGAGTACGATTTATCCAAAAATTATGTTTTTTCAAATAAGAATTTGTATGTGGTGACGATTGCCACACAGTGCATATTTTTAGTATATTTTAAAAACCGTATACGTAAGTAAGAACTAATTATAAATGTTTAATTCATTCGCGCAATTCATAGTGCAATTTTATATTATGCTTATATATATATATATATATTATTATATTTATATATATATATTTTTATCTTGTATGATTTATATTTTTAATTATTTGGCATTGAAATTACTGCCTAGTTATTAAAAATGTATGATTATATTACAAATATACTAATGAATAATATATCACTTGAGAATTATCGTAATTAATTATATAATAATAGGATTATAATAACCAAATGAAACCTTAATAGCTTATATATCGTTGTTTCCTAACTGATTTCAATATTTACACATTTATCTGTACAGGCTATGCCGTATTCATCATAAGGTTGAACTGTTCAGAAGAGCAATTTCATAGGATACTGTTAAGTGAGCACAGGATTTCGTAACGAGATCATACAACAATGTAGACTTTAACAAAAATGTAGACATGTGTTTATCCACAAGCCCCAAGCGTTAAGGATCGATGTCATTCATCTGTTTTTCCTCTCGCATCTGAGGTTGACTAAGATGGCATAGCCAAATGATAAATGTGTGTGTGTTGCACATTTATCTTAAAGTTCAATACAGAAGCACTCATCTAATGCTACCGCGTGCAACAGTAGTTGAATGAACGATTGATGGCAAAACAAAACTATTAAACTGTCGATAGAAATAATTAATATCCATGCGCAACGGTTACTATGTTCTTTGTGTTGGCATGTGTCAGTACCACACACACACACACACACACACACATACACACACATACACACGCACACACATACACACGCACACACATACACATCTGTTTGTGTATATACATATCACAAAACTTGACTGAGAATCGGCAGAAATTGCAACAACTGTTTTGTCAATGACCGGACCGGACACAGACAGATACACACTTGATAACAACAACAATACTAATAATAATAATAATAATTGTTAGGGTGTAGTGTTGTGACCTGGCGCCGCGTAGAAGTCGAGGAAAGCGCGGGACGGGGCAGACCTGACAGCAAGTCGATGCACGCTGGGTTGAACAATGCCGACACTGACAGCCAAGCCTCTGCGCTTGTGCACGTAGCGCTAACAGCAAGCACAACAAAATAATCTGTCATATAGTTGGAATACATTTCTACTTGAGCTTTGCCTGGCTTCGTCCTGTTATAGGTCATGTACAATTGTCATTACAACTGGCCTCATGGACGTTCAGTCATATAAAACATATCAAGTACAAACTTCCAAATTTCCAAGTGCTATTCACGTGAAATTTGTTAGTCAAATGATACGAAAACCTTGCTGATTGGCAGCATGTATTCAGTGTAATTTGCACAGCGCTAAATTTGTGTCGATAAGTGTTTGTTAACGCGTGCATATTGGCGTCAGCACTTGAGCAAATGGTTATTATCCAAGTTTGTGCGGCCACAGCCAAAGAAGCCAGTGTGTAATGCCAACTGCACGCACTTCGTATTGACGAAATATTGCGCTTAGCCTACACAATCATGAGGATTTAATTAATTTGACCCAACTTGGAAGTCGCTACAATGATTTCGCACGCTTTGTGCACACTACAGAATTTCAGAATTGTGTAGAGAATTTCAGAATTACTGATGATGATGATGATACGTGTATTATCAGGCCATGAGAAAAGGCATGAACACGTTGTTGCAACAATATAATAACAAGAAGGACATGACGGGTAATAAATACAATACATACACTAATAAAAACACATTAATAATTATTAATGACTAGACGATACAAATACAATACAAGTATAACACCATACAATTGCACTACCCAGTTAAATATTCTTAAATAAATTATGCCACACTTTCGCACTTGCAATCTTCAAGCAGACCGCAAGAGATTTGCCAGCGAAACTGCAGTCGTCTTCCAGCTGTTGGAGGTATGTTTTCGCGAGAGCACCTCCCACTCTGAGCGGCTCTGAGGCTTTGTTGGCGGGCGCACACACAAGGGCCAGTGGCGTATTCGGGTGGGTGACAGCGTGACGGAGCAGAGCGATGCGTAGACGGCGTATCATCTGGCTGACAGGTCGACTCGCAGATTTATTGTAGAGCACGTCGTTGGATACCAGCTGTGGGTAGCCGAGATTGCAGCAATACCGGAGCAATGCGCGATGACCGGCGTCGACTTCGCTTGACAAACTGCCAGACAACACCCATGTGTCGCTTGCGTACAACAGAACAGGCTCAACACATGCCCTGAACAGTTGCACTTTCTCCGATATTGCTGCTGATGATGCCCAAAATCCGTGGAGTTTCCGTGCAGCAATCCACGCCAGTGCTCTTCTTCGTCTGAACGCCGACCGACTGTCCTTCAGCTGACTGCCCAGATAGGCAAAGTCCTCGCAGACGTCAATGCGGTCTCCGTTCGAAGACAGAATGTTGTCATATTTTTGCACACCCAGAATTACTACATAATTTCTGAATTGTGTAGACAATTTCAAAGACAATACATACAAGTGAATATCTTGAAAGACAATTCAGCATTTGCGCTAATGATTAATCGAGGAAGGATGGAGTTCGCATTGTGTCAGCTTTATTGATTTTATACACCCAGCTTGCAGCGTCTGTGAAAGTATTAAGATATATATATATATATATATATATATATATATATATACATACTTTATATTGAGCAAAACATGAGTACGAAAACAGCATTTTATCGACCATTTCATTGATCACTAGTGAATTAGACCGCATGGCTAGATATGTCTTACTGACTGTTGTTTCTGAACTGTATGTGTCGATATGAGGACATGCTTGAAACAGTGCGGCAGCTGTTTCGCCTCGAGGATGCATCAGGTCGTGAATTTTCGCCAGACAAACATAAGAGCGGCGCTTGAAGAGAGCAGCAACACCCTGACACAATAACATGCACAATTAAGTCCGAGGAAAAACTCAGAGGCAGTTGGCAATGTGTTGTCATCCAATATTTACGTAAATGAATATGATGTTCTCCGAAACCATTTTTTCATTGAAATATATTATTAGCCGGTGTTTATTAGCCAATGCTGTTATGCAATATCCTGCAACATTGCTGAGTTGCATGCAACATGCAATCACCTCTAGCTTGGCCAATAATCTTCCGGTTTATGAATCATACGGCTAAAATAACCCCCGTTGCCGTTTATACCGGTCTGCAGTGAAATCAGATATAAATATACATCCTCCCTCGGTATTTGATTGCATCACATTGAAACGGACACAATTTATTTACGCCAAACACATGCAACTTTTCCGTAATATAATTGAACAAGATGATAACGTGAATTCCCTGGTATGCACGAATAAAGTTTTTCATTCATTCATTAACGTTTATTCATATAGCGCGCATTATAAGACACGCGTGAAAAGACAAATCTTGATGCAAAAAATAAAAACAAATAGGTAAGACACACCGCTTAGGGAAAACAAACATGCGGACAATACACACACCCACAGGCACACACACACACCCACAGGCACACACACACACTCACACACACACATACACACACACACACACACACACACACACACATACACACACACACACACACACACACACAAACATACTCATACACACAAACCGCAAAATTGAAACATGGCAGTAAGAAGAAAGCAGAAAGAGCAACAACAACAGAAAACTTCTAGCAAATATATCAAGCGAGGCGGGCACGGTATGATGATTTTTAGCGATATTATTTCAGTTACGAATAATAAATTTCTAAATAGACGCCAGACTTCAATGCAAAATATTTGTTCATTAAAAACTTCTAGTATTTAATGATTTAGAATTGTCATGGTAACTAATAGGACGTTTCAATAGTGCTGTCACAACAACATACTCGTCTCAATCTCTCGCTGTATATATAATAGCACGTTTATAATTACCGCCTTGTTATATTGTATACATGTGAAAACGTATCATATTACAAACAGTGAATGGTATTGTCTATATTCAATAACAAAGCTAACTTGGCCTATAAAGAATGCTTTATCTAATGTTTGCGGTCCTGACAACCAGTGATATATTATTCCCGACAATATTTTTAATTTACCTAGCAATCGTTAGCGTAAACTTCCTGCCGTAATGCAATTTGTCAAACTGTGTCCAACAAGCAAAGTTGAGCTAACGCGCAAGGCGTTTGTGCGTTGATTGATACCAACTATCGTTCATGCCATAACAGCATGCTCTGCCTCGCTAGCACGTGCCCGGTGGACCACAGTCACCTTGGTCCGCGGCCTGGGACAGATAACACAGCCCAATGAGACGGTGGTGTTGCCCGCGGCCGTCGAGTTCAGAGAGGTCAGCGGAGTGTGACCTCCACCAAATGACTGATGCAGCGCGTGACGTCGCACGAGCCTCCACGAGGTGTCCACCTCTTCTGCCCTCATCACGCGTGCATGCTGCTCGAGGTGAACGGCGGTGGAAGATGGAGACGAGCTGCTCTCATCGCAGGCACCGCAGTGATGAACACTGTTGTCCATGAACAATCACAGCTACAAGATGAGCTTTGCGATCACTGGCGCTTCTGGAGAATAATGAGCGAGTATCCGGTATGCGTCAATGATATCACTTTCAGTATTAATATACACAAAAATGGATGATATGTGAAGACGTGAATACACTGCAGGAGCAATTCTGTAGAAAAACTACTTTAGAAGCACTTGTGTAAAAACACTTCTATAGAAACACTACTGTGGAAACACTATTGCCGAAACACTACTAGAGAAACACTATTGTAGAAACACTATTGCAGAAACACTACTAGAGAGACACTATTGTAGAAGCACTACTAGAGAAACACTACAGTAGAAGACACAAAACAGAAACACAGTCTTGTCACATCAAAAGCTACTTTCTCGCCGCACCTCAATATACCTGTGACAAAGTTAAACTGATGAAGCTTGCAGCTATGCACCGACACATACACAAATGCACACACACACACACGCACGCACAAACGCATTCAAACATCTTCAGATGCATATACACATACACATAGACGCACACACACAGGCATACATACACACTGTCTTGTTGTGTTATTAATGCGTGCTGGAGTGAGTCATGCAAAGCGCATTTGTTTGTGATATTGTACAGAAGCAGGATTCTGCATTAATTAACTTTTATAACTTATATAACTTTTCCATTGGAGTGGCAAACCTAACAGAACGTAATTACATCAGGCGCATATTTATGTATTAAATTTAGTCAATTGTTTTCTATAGACCCAACTGGTTCAAATTACGCATACGAATACTGTGTATTCACAAAGTTGTAACCATGGAAACAAGTTAACATGAAAACAGTTGTAACCATGGAGACAAGTTAACATGCGAACAGTTGTAACCATGGAAACAAGTTAACATGCGAACAGTTGTAACCATGGAAACAAGTTAAAATGATAACAGTTGTAGCCATGGAAACATACCATGCTGCAGCTCGCCAGGTCTTCACTAAGTCACAATTTGATATCACTGGATTATGTATTTTATTCGCGGAGTATGTTGATAATATGGAAAACAGCAAGCGAATAAACTATATAAAAATCAGTGATATGAAAATGTATTTCAAGACAGTAATAAGGGTGACCGTTGGGCCGTTGTCATGTCTCAATCAGCCATGTTTACTCAATTTAATACTCATTTCATACTTATATAGTTATATGCAGTCAACAGAGGTGGGCATTCCGAACAAATGTTCGCGAACCTTTATCCGCGGATTTGTTCGGACCAGCAAAATCCCGGATTTGGGTTCGGAGATTCGGATTCGGACCGACGTCAAAAAAGATTCGGACGACCGGGTTCGGAACGTCTTCTTTTCGCGAATCCGAATCTCCGAATCCCGGGAAAAATTCGAAAACATTAAGACGACCAAACATTGGTTTTTAACTTTTTCGTGGCATACATATTTGGTGACGCCTGTGTCTCCGTAACAACTAGAGACCCATATGAGCATTAGTGTTGTGTTTTACTTTATCGCTTCTCTACTATAATTTCAGTATGGGCGTGTAAGTGTGAGTCTCAAATGAACATTGCTCGAGTTGTGCTCGATATGCAAGCCTGTGTAACTGTGTTCAGCAATGCGAAACAAAGACTAGTATTACTGCCTGGACTGCTCTTTTTTGAATTTGGAAATATACTGGTGGTGTTTAACTCGTTGCTTTAAATGTACCACACAGACTCGTCATGTTGTAACTGTAGCAATCAGAACGCTTGTTAGTGATGCGCAACCACCGCGCATGCGCCGGTCACTACGCTTGCGTAACTTTTTGCTTTTACTTCTTACTGTCTTGTTGTTGTCTTACTTGCTCAATAAATAATGTAGGTATCTTAAGCACTTTTTTCAATTGGAAATTTAGATTCGGAGAATCGGAATGAGTAAAATTTTGATTTTGAAATGTTCGGAAGGTATCGGAATAAAGGTTCGCTTTGCTATTTTGTAATGATTCGGAGGTTCGCAGATAAATGTTCGGAATAAATGTTCGCACCGAAACTTTGAAAATCGGGTTCGCTATTCGGAAGTTCGGAACACAAAACCAGCGAAGATTCGGGTTCGGATTCGGAACCCAAAAAAAGGTTCACGCGCCCACCTCTGGCAGTCAAATATGCAAGTGCACATACACACACACACACACACACACACACACACACACAAGCACACACACACACACACACACACACACACACACACACACACACACACACACACACACACACACACACACACACACACACACACACACACACACACACACAAATAGACAGACTAATTCCCTCAGTTGGTATGTTGCATTTAACTGTTTTATATAGCAAGCAGTCCGTCAGCCAGAGCTCACCGAACATCTAGCAATCACGAGCGTAGAATGTGGAAGCCGCGTTGCTAGAAGAGGCAGTGTGAAGAGTCGTGAAACCCCCACTATAGGCTCACTGCTGCTAACACACATTTGTCTGTGTCATTTGCATATGCGTCGTTTGCCAGCACATAATTAATGTTAGAATTTCCAACAAACTTGTAGCATTGTATGCTTAATCAAGCAGGCCAAAGTTTCAAGGACAAAATAATCATTATATATATATAGACAGGCGGGTGTTTGCGAAGCGATAGAATGGACGAGCTTGAAAGCTCTTGCGGTGCTAAACTTTTCCCTGATAATCCGCCAGGTCGCCGGCGACAGATTAAAGGTTAAATGCCTAAGTGACAGCTGCTACACGGGAAGAAGCCGAAGCTTATGAACACAGTTGTGTCCCGTGCAGCTCGCTGCCACCGCAGAATCAACCCTCTTCACGCTATGGCGCCACAAGGACGCAAGATGTATTAGAGAGGGCCACCTCCACATAATTCATGGCACAAAACATGACTGATATCTGATATCATGACCGGTACCATCATTTACTGCTGGGTGAACAGGGGCTGTTGGATTATAGAATTCGCCCAATGAAGTTCTCCTCCGCCGGGTTTCGAACCACGAACCTCTTCCTTGTGAGCAGGATGAGTTGCCACTACACCACGGAGTCTAACAAGGCACCGACCAAACGTCACTCCTACCCCTCTGTCCGCTAATTCCCTCTCGATCCTCTATACCAGTGGTTCTCAACCTTTCTGGCTAGTGTTCGCACCCCCTTCAAACCAGCAGTCAGTTCTGGCACCCCCTGGATCCTTGATAGCGATATGAAAATATATAAATACAAACAACGTAATAACAATTTTTATTATTATTTAATATTCATTCACACAACTCATTTAAGAGGTTTAAGCAAAACTACGATTTTCTGAAAAAATATAATGCATATGTTATACATATAATTTCCTTTAAAAAATTACTGAATCCTCGCTCCCCTTAGGATCAAGTCTCGCACCCCCTAGGATCCAGTCTCGCACCCCCTATGAATGCGAGCACCCCCGGCTAAGAAGCCCGTATCATTACCCTTCCAATCTCATGCTCCTCTCTCTCCTTCTTCTCTGCTGCTCTCTCATTTTACTCTGACTGGCAGTTTCTTCGGCGGCGGTCTCAGTTGGTATATACACATGCACACGCACACACACACATACACACATACACATTTGGTCACAATTCAGCTCTCATTTGAGTTGAGCCGATCACGGTGGTTACATCTCGCAGCACCGTCAATCAATCATTTGTCAGTGGCACCTGGAAACAGTGTCAGTATCTTCTACTGCGTCATGGTAAGCATAATTAGCGTATATACATATGCACCCCAACACGATTAATTAACAACACTCAGTTATAAATTCACAAATTCAATATCTCTTGATATTTACTAGGACATCGGGTATTTGTCTGAAATCTTGAAATAAAAGGTAATAAGTTACACATGTATAAATGCGTTTCCTAACTCACTCAGTAACTACATTGTTTCGGCTGCATAATCTGCGTTGACATCACAGGCATGTTACGACAAATGCATGTGATGACGTCAACATTTATGTCTCACCCTCACACCCCAACACTTACGTTCGACACACAGTTAGTACAACATTCACACAATATACTGGCTCACTTTTCGTCCATTTTTAATAGTTAACCTAAGGAATTATTTGCGTCAATTTACTTATAGAATAATATAATAAACAACTAGTTTAATAATAAAAGCATAATTAGCTCAAGTCTGCACAGTCACATTCTGGCTTCTTCACGTTTCATTTTGGCTGCTTGGTAAGTGGCACTTAATTAAAAGAAGATCAGACACGGGTTGAAGCTGCTTCTGAGGCCAGACTAGTTAATTTGCAGCACAATAATGTACGTGTGGACCAAATGTCTAAAGATGGACCAAAGATTAGATGAAGACCGTCAGTGTTTGAGCGGTACATTCTTGCTGTTATGAATATTCTCTATGAGCATAGGAAGAGGGTGTTATTACGTTAGCATTCTAGCTCGTCTGTCGTTTCATCACAGCGTGCAGTCAAGTGTGAGCGACTCGGACCGACTTTAGTCGCAAACTTTGGCCTCTTGCGTCAAATTTGTGCGATTCTTCAGCGTTCGAGTCAGCAAGCACAGACAAGCATATATTTGCCTCCAGCGCTTTCATTTTGATCATAAACTCTTCTGCAAAATGTCATAGCCAACTGCTGACGATCATGCAGCCATGGCAATAATGCTAGTTTGCAAGTTGATTGTCTATTTGGTGAAATATTTTACTGTATGTCTTCACTCACAAATTTTTCTACCTCTTTCTGAATTCCTGGCAAAATTTTGTCGTACTACTTTTCAATAATACTTGCCAGCAAGCAATTATTTTACTTTTTATTTCATGACCTTTTACCGACTTCTGCAAAAACGTATTTCGCAAATTTGCTCCCCACAAACCCCTCAAATAATCTTTTAGTCCAAAAATTTTAGGATTTGCGATTTGCGGACTAAGTTAGTGCAATTGTCATCCTCGCCTGTTAATTATCATGACATTAATTAGAATGAAATACGCGTCATACAACCAGAATGAGTGGCTCAATATTAGCGACGTCCACACATTCAACCAGCGAGCAATTGAGAATAATTCACCTCTGCTGAATACGCAAATCAAACAGGTGATAACTCGCTATCATTTGTAGTGCAATATAGGAACAACGGTCTGCAATGAGTATATACTGCTTATACACTGTAATTAGCTGAAAATAGACTGTGTTATCATAGTGCTAGGCGGTACAGAGCCCAAACAACAAACTTTACATATTTATCGTCATGTGAGACTGGTGTATTGGGTTTGTTATGGTATATATGATTGATTATGGTGCCATCACTATGGATTCAGTCCGTTTTTGAATTTGCAAATATAAATAAATATTCAGCAATGTGATATATTTTCCTCAGGCTAAACACACACACACACACACACACACACACACACACACACACACAAGCACACATACACACACACACACACACACAAACACACACACACACACAAACACACACACGCACAAACACACAGGCAGACGCTTTTGAGTCAATATTGACAACTGTGACCGCTGCATAGAGATGTTTGCAATTTGTCCTCGCCAATTGCATCCATTCCTGGATACGCAGCTTATACACACACGCATGCAACGGCAGACACACCCGCATACACATGTTTGATGCATGTTTATGCGGGTGTATGTGGAGCGGTTGGCAGTCAGATTTATTGCCCATACAGCACAGGCGGCTGAATCGGTCAAATAGTGAAGTTTGAAGCAATTTTCCGCTGTGTGGTATTTGGATAAGAGATGCTTTGAAGTGAAGTGTTTGATACTGCAGTATGTTACCAAGCTGCATTTGATACATCCTAATCTAGCAGAATTCCAGTGCAGCATTTAGTAAAAATTGCTGAAAAAAGAAGTCACAAATTTCCACGATCACAAAATGTGCTTGAGATGTTTGAAATTGTTTGAGTTTAGTCGATAGTTATAGATGTTACATCTGCATTTAATCGTGGACGAGAAAGTTTGAATCAGTAGCCGCTTGGATAACTCACTTCTTGTATAATATATGGCATGTACATATTGTAGGTCGTGGGTTAATTTGCTGCCTTGTACAGAGAGCGGGCGCATCTTGACGTTGTCATGTCACCAGTGTTGAATTACCGGGCCATTTGCATTTGTCTCACGCTCGTGCAAAACAGCCTCGTCTCCCCGACCAAGTGCTGTTTTATTTATCTCATTGTGTATGCATTTTGCTTCTCCGTGTCTTTGTTTCAGTGCATGTGTGTTTGCGTGCGTCTGTGTGCATGGATGTATGTTTGTGTGTATGCGTGTGTGTATGTGTGTGTTTTTTCACACAAGCAAATATATTTACAAACGTGTACACATATTAACAACACTACAATATAATGGAGGCGGCGTTGC
This sequence comes from Sacculina carcini, assembly GCA_916048095.2. NCBI lineage: Eukaryota > Metazoa > Arthropoda > Thecostraca > Sacculinidae > Sacculina > Sacculina carcini. Next base: position 561,270 of record OU696579.1, on the reverse strand, counting down.
CACGAATGAGGGCCAGGCTTATTCGCTGCCGAAGCCAGGCCGTCTCTCGCGGCTCCCCTCAACGCTCACTTATTCTCCCGCCCAGGAGCTTGACGAAGTCGTCCAGGGATGCCCCCATCACGCCGGTGGTCTCGATAGCCAGCTGCACGAAATCGTACCGCTGGCACAAGTTGCGCGTAGAGGCGCCTCTTTCGATATTGTGTGTGTGTATGTGTGTGTGTTTGTGTGTGTATGTGTTTGTGTGTGTGTGGACGTGTGTGTGGATGTTTGTTTGTGTGTGTTTGTGTTTGCTGCGTCAGCTGATACTGGTGGTCATCGTTCAGGCAGAAAATGTGCTCTCCTGCACACACACACACACACACACACACACACATACACACATACACACACACATACACACACACACACACACGCACAAACACACACACACACACAAACACACACCCACACAAACAAACACACACACACACAAACACACGTATACAGTTTAGTTTAGTTTTTTTACCGCAGCGTAAGAAAACACATGAAAATAGCGCACAAACGGTATGGTCCATAATAGATACGAGACCACAAAGTCAAAACACCTCGCTACCGTTATATCACAGCTATCATACCCGGCCTACCAGCAATGAATATTTAATGCACGTGTTTGCAATATGTGTGCACAATCAGACAGAAGATCGTGCACCGTCATGCAGTACTACGCTAGCACTGTCTAGCACAATAATCACATTAGTATACTTGCAACATATCTTGCAACACATTTACCAGCTATATCCACTCTCAAGCGGTCTAGGCTAAATGTGTAAGGATTCAGGAACATTTAAAACGCTAATTTATAAAAAAAACGATTTAAAATGCACAGAAACGTTTCTATATTTTTCCTAGATTTTAGGTTAGGTAAGGTAAGGTAAGGTAAGGTAGGTAAGGTAGGTTTAGCGTTCTAATGTAATGTGCTGTTATTGCAGGAGGCGAGGGACTGGAAGAAATTCGTTAAATCAAATTTTATCAATCTAATATTCTTGATTCCTTACACATTTAGCGTCAACTAGAGCAATTCTCAAGCAGAACAATTCTCGAAAATCACATACGCACATACATACACCCACATACGCACATACATACACCCACATACGCACATACATACACCCACATACGCACATACATACACCCACATACGCACATACATACACCCACATACGCACATACATACACCCACATACGCACATACATACACACCCATACGAAACACAAGAACATATATGCACATCAAGGACTGCTAAATTTATTTAGTAGAATTTAGTAGTCCTTGATGCACACATACATACAGACACACATACACATACCAGAAATCATGCGAACATTTGACTCACGTGCGTGTGTCGATTTGTGTGTCTGTTTGTGTATCTGTTTGTGTGTCTGTTTCTGTGTCAGTGTGTGTCAATGTGTGTGTCAGTGTGTGTGTCAATGTGTGTGTCAGTGTGTGTGCCGGTGTATGTCAGTGTGTGTGCCGGTGTATGTCAGTGTATGTGAGTGTGTGATACAAACAAATATATTTACAAACGTGTACACATATTAACAACACTACAATGAAATGGAGGCGGCGTTGCCACGAATGTGTGTGTATGTGTGTGTGTGGATGTGTGTCCGTGTGTCAGTGTGTCAATGTGTGCGTGTCAGTGTGTGTGTCAGTGTGTGTGTCATTGTGTGTGTGTGTCAATGTGTGTGTCAGTGTGTGTCAGTGTGTGTGTGTGTCAATATGTGTGTGTCAGTGTGTGTCAGTGTGTGTGTCAATATGTGTGTGTCAGTGTGTGTCAGTGTGTGTGTTATTGTGTGTGTGTTATTGTGTGTTTGTGTTAATGTGTGTGTGTCAGTGTGTGTCAGTATGTCAGTGTGTCAGTGTGTGTGTCAGTGTGTGTGTGTGTGTGCCAGTGTGTGTGTGTGTGTGTGTCAGTGTGTCAATGTGTCAGTGTGTCAGTGTGTCAGTGTGTCAGTGTGTATCAGTGTGTCAGTGTGTGTCAGTATGTCAGTATGTTAGTATGTCAGTATGTCAGTATGTCAGTATGTCAGTATGCCAGTGTGTCAGTGTGTGTCAGTTTGTCAGTGTGTCAGTATGTCAGTGTGTCAGTGTATGTCAGTGTATGTCAGTGTGTGTGTGTGTATGTGTGTCAGTGTGCCAGTGTGTCAGTGTGTCAGTGTGACAGTGTGTCAGTGTGTGTGTGTGTGTGTGTGTGTGCGTGTGTGTGTGTCAGTGTGTCAGTGTGTCAGTGTGTGTGTCAGTGTGTGTGTCAATGTGTATGAGTGTATGTCAGTGTGTGTGAGAGTGTATGTCAGTGTCAGTATGTCAGTGTGTCAGTGTGTCAGTGTGTCAGTGTGTCAGTATGTCAGTGTGTCAATGTATGCCATTGTATGTCAGTGTGTGTGTATGTGTGCCAGTGTGTCAGTGTTTGTGTCAGTGTGTGTGTCAATGTGTATGAGTGTATGTCAGTGTGTGTGTGAGTGTATGTCAGTGTCAGTATGTCAGTGTGTCAGTGTGTCAGTATGTCAGTGTGTCAGTGTATGTCAGTGTATGTCAGTGTGTGTATGTGTGTCAGTTTGTCAGTGTGTCAGTGTGTGTGTCAGTGTGTGTGTCAATGTGTATGAGTGTATGTCAGTGTGTGTGTATGTGTGTCAGTTTGTCAGTGTATCAGTGTGTCAGTGTGTCAGTGTGTCAGTGTGTCAGTGTGTCAGTATGTCAGTATGTCAGTGTATGTGTCCAGTTAACATTTGCTTATGCAACATTATTGATAACATGTTGAGCGTAGTCAATATAAAAGTGAATTATGTCAGACTTTTTCAAATTGACACCCAGCAGGCAGAAAGATACAGTTGCTAGTACTGTATTCAACACTTCAACTTCACTTTCTGGCCCACTTACTGACTTCGTGCAAATTCCATCGGGATTCAAATCGAAATTCACCGCTGATTTCTGCACAAATATTTGACTGAGTGGAAAATGATAAATTAAAGATTTCGTTTATCATGTTAATACAGTCTTTCATCATGTTAATACAGTCTTTCATCATGTCAAACAGCTTTTCTTCTGTCGCTTTGTGTACATTGTACTAGTGTGTATGCGTGTGTGTGTTACTTGTTGCTTGTTGTTGTTCTAGGGCCGTTCAGTTGTGGTACAACACTCCACACATCCCCACTAGATCATTTATTCAGCAAAAATACTATGCCTTGTTCACTTGTCATAGAGAGATCATACACGAGTTGTTGAGAACATGAACGTTTTCAATCTTTTTTGTTGGAGATATTCACATTTGGTGATATAATGTCATTTAGTGATTGAATGTCTTAGGCAGCAGGACATAAAGTATTGGCGCACTGCTATCGAAGGCTCTGCTGCCAGATTGTTGCCAATATCGCGGTTCACTGAACCGCTCAATATGCCGGCTTATTTGCAGTGTTAAATCTGTATTGACGCGAACAATTTTCAAAGTATTCTTCACATTTCTTGGTTTACCAAACTGCAAATATTGTGTCACATATCGTGCGTGTGTCGTGTGTGTGTGTGTGTGTGTGTGTGTGTGTGTGTGTGTGTGTGTGCGTGTGTCGTGTGTGTGTGTGTGTGTGTGTGTGTACGAGTGCATACTAACGTGTGCACGTGGGTCGTTCCAGGCACGTACCAGGTTGATTCGAATTATGAACTACGGCGTTGTTACGTGATTGTATATTGTTTGCACTTGCGCTCTTGTGTTGTAATCGTTCTGTTTTGTAAAATGCATGCAGTGTAGTCAATAGGCTGTCTCAATGAAAATGTGTGTGCGAATGTGTATGTACGTGTGTGTGTGCATGTGTGTGAGAATGTGTATACACGTGTTTGTGTGTCTGTGTGTGTCTGTGTGTGTCTGTGTGTGTCTGTGTGTTTGTGTTTGTATATGTGTATGTGCACATTTGTGTGTGTGTGTGTGTGTGTGTGTGTGTGTGTGTGTGTGTGTGTGTGTGTGTGTGTGTGTGTGTGTGTGTGTGTGTGTGTGTGTGTGTGTGTGTGTGTGTGTGTGTGTGTGTGTTATTTTGCAGTCTGGTGAGCTGACACAGCCAAACTCAGTGTTGCGTTTCATTTTCCACTCGGCCCCAATTTATTTGCATATTTCCGCCCTAAATCACACACACACACACACACACACACACACACACACACACACACACACACACACACACACACACATACACACACAGCTGGTGGATGTTGCTCTGTGGCCAGTAATCTAGACAAGCGTTGGTTTGTGCATGGATATTCCTATTAGAGCAAGCATATATCACACCAGCTGCCTCTCTCGGTCCAATCTGCACGCGCTCACTTTATCTACTGAGCCTGGTCGAATCTCTAGTTGGACGCTATTGAGCTGCGGTTTGACGCATAACCTGCTACACTTGCGCCATGTTCATCCTAGTGTTATATCTAGCTATGAAGACGATGGTGTGGGTGATTATGTCAAGTGAGATTGATGAAAGATCAGTGCTTGCTGGGAGGATTTTGTGCTCTTACTAGCACTAATTATGCAATTATATCAAGCGTCTCAGCTTAGCTATCTCATCGAGAATGTTGTGTGATTTATGTGTGCATACAATTATCAAGAATTATTGCTTGTATGTGAATTACTCAATTATTTGGCTCAACACTCACATTCGTATATACACGCACGCACCTACACTTGCACACACACGCACACACGCACACACGGACACACACAATGTCTAATTCGAACAGGGGATATATATTTATGGAATAATATAGCAGATATGAGGAAATCATGCATAAATATGGGTAGATATAGAGGTTTTAATCACGCATAATAATAATGCTAAAAGATATATAACTTGACTGTTTCACTGTTGGTCTAATGACTAGTTAACCTGATGACTTATAATTGTTGTTTCATGACTTGGTTGAATATCTGCAGTTTGAGGCTGCGGATGATAATTATTTTATCAATTGCACGTGATAATTGTTGTTTAGAAGGTTGTAAATTACGGTTGAAAGCTTATAAGTTATAAGCTTATAACTTATAAGCTTATAACTTAGTTTATGTGCGAGAAAATGTGATCTAGTGTTGTTCGTCTTGCTTGCTTGTTGTGACATTGTCCAGTGCTTGAAGCGGTGTCACGTGAATTGTACACTTTGAAGTTATATAAGCGCTGTTTCATCGTGAGGGCGGAGTGAGAGATCAGTTGCGGCCGTGGAGACTGGGATCGTGCGCTTGAGTCATTGCGAGATTGGTGTATTGATGAGCGTGATGTGTGAGTGTGTGGGTATTACTGTGTACCTGTGTGTGCGATTGTGCTCGCAATATAAAGGATATTTTTTTGCATTACAATACATAAAAATAAGATATGAGGCATTGGGCAAAGCTGAGCAGATTTGAACTTATTAAATGACGTCATTAATACACATTTGTGAATATTTGAAACAAGCTCTATGAAGAAAGAACATTATTTCTCAATTAATAGCGTATATCGTATGAAATTCAATATGCAAACAAGATGGGTTATATTTGGCTCATGTGTTGTACTTTGCTAAGCAGAAAACAGAAAATGAGCCGCAATAACACGCACACACAAACATATATATATACACTCATTTATGTATATGTACACACATACATCATACACCACACACACACACACCACACACACAACACACACAGATACACACACACACACACACACAACACACACAACACACACACACACACACATGTCATACACATACACATATCATACACCACACACCACAAACACACACAAACACACACACATATATATATATATATATATATATATATATATATATATATATATATCATACACCACACACATACACACACATACACACATACACAAGACACATACACACACACACACACACACACACATACATACATACCTTCGGGTACAATTAATGAGCCAGTTAGTTGATAGGCATTTTGTGTGGATAATCGGTGAATGCTGGTGCAATTATTTTATCACATAATCTAGCACATCATCTCATCACTTGACTCAATACTTATCAATTTTCTCATATAAGCTCAACTATATGACTAGGAGTTACGTAATGTTTACCAATATTTGTCACGCTTGCTGAGTATATTTGTCTGATATAACCATTTACCATTCCTGCAGAGCTAACGTAATCTTTCATGCGGTAAACAAAATCTTTATGCAGAAAGTTGGGTTATAACAATTGCGCGAGGTTATCAGTTAAGCGGCCGTAATTCTCCTAATCCTCGCTTCTTATATTGGTAGTTAGACTGATATATAATTAAGAGAGGTAGTGAAATCAGAAGATATAAAAAGGACATTAGAAAACAGAATGCAGTCGTTCTAGGAACTATTTACTATATTGATATCTAACGGAAGACAAGTCAAACTCGCTAACACCTGAAGAATCAGTAGAACCTGAGATGTTGAACGAATTAAACTAGCTCGCTAACACAGTGGAACCTGAGCTGTTGAGCGAATGAAAGAAACTTTTCGGAAACAACTCTGTGATGTTACATTCTATTTTTTCAATCAAGCAACTATTTATTTTCACCAAGCCTAATTCTGACAGAAAAATTCATGAATAAGAAATTCAATTACACAACTATAATTTGTTTTCAAGTTGTGAGAAAAGCTATTATAACTTTACGGAGGTTTCAGTTTTTGTTCACAGGAGGTGGCGTTGGTTTTCCAATGCGCAAAGTTGTGTTCAATTGAAATTTGAGCCGAGAGCAGCAGATAGGCTGACAATTTGTGTCTGTCATATCATTTCTCTACTTCTCCTGCTCACCCTGAAAGCTTATTTAAAAAGACAGCAAGTTTTCAGAAAATATATAATTCAGTTATTTGTACCAAACTAAATTTAACTCAATTTCAGTATAAAACATCCCGGCAGAAGACAGATACTAAATATTCAAGGAAATTTTCTCAATGAGTTATCCCAACAGACTTTGTTGAATTGTATTTGCATGATTGAATTGTAAAGTTATATACTTGTCATTATATTATATTTGCACCATTTAAATCATACCTATATAATTCACTTTTTCCCTCGTCAATAGTTCCGTTGAAATAATGAAACCTATATTTGAAATTCTGCCTTGTGTTTTCTACTGCAATATTTATTACCGTCCCAAACTATCTGACTCGGAACTTACTGTTTTGAAGCGCCAAACGGCCAAGTGATTGTTACAATTACTTATTGATATAAATGCAGCTGACGAATGGAAAACATTTCAATCCTTTATTCTCCCAGTGTTTTTGTAGCGAAATGTAGAATACGTTCAAATTTGAGGCGGCTCAAATATCATTATTATCCCGGTTTTTATGAATGGAATCCCTCTCTCTCACTCTTTCTTTCACACAACATAGTAAATACATGAGACATCAGAGGAAGCAACAATGGCCATTGTGATATGCACATTGAAAAGTCCACAAGTTAAAAGGCGCACTTGAAAGACCAGCATATTGTTGAAACAATAGAGCTTATGCAGACAGCGTGTTCATATGCATATGCATGTGAACACAGCGGAAAAATTCAACTCTCATGTCGTTTTTAATAGGTCTTGAAAGTTTTCCTGTCTATCATATACAACATTCGTCGGTCTGATATGGCCCGAGGTGTGCATATTATGAAGTTGTCAGCCCACTTTGACACGAATCTCGCGCAAACACGAGCTTACATTTTATCATTTAGCTTAAAAGTTTCATTTGCTTGACAACTTGTTTGTATAGATAAGTTTGTTTTGCAATATCTGCTGTACCCTGCTGTAACACAGGCATATATCTCAACATTACCGGTAAATTATCTATCTTCATCCATAAATTCTCGTAATGACACTGGCAGGGCTCAAATCAAATCAATAATCAGCCATTTCATAGCAGTGCGCAGTGAGTGTGCTGGAGTGAGTGAGTAACTATGCTCCTCACTGGATGCGTTCTGTCAAATATTATTAATAATATTGGTATTATTATGGTTCATAATCGAATATTCTTGGTTGAAATATAGATATTCCTAGTGTGTGTGTGCTGGAATGGTATAAATTCCAGTTCGACTGATAAATGTCAAGTTTTCAATGTGATTCAATCGGATACAACAGCTAGGCAACTGAACTGAACATTTGCATATTGGCGCACATTAAAAACAGCGATAATTTGCATGATCTCTTCTCACTTGTATCAAGCCGAGACAAAATCTAGTGTTAGAATGGATCCAGACAGCGACTTAACACTAGGCACATGCAATCTGCATATTTGCAGCACATCAATGGGGCTGCGTTGCTGAAAGTACGTTTATTGAATCGCCTCGTCTCAGCCACGTCTTTTATTGATTGCCGTTCATATCGAGAGGAACCGAGTCTAATATGCCGCCACGTGTGGACATCCCTTGACACCGAGAGCTCTCCATCAGACACGACAAACCTGATTATATTCAGGTCTTTCATCTGGTGCAGTGTATATGATGGAAGCATCACCTCTTGTCCTTTAATACTATAATTATTGCGTTTATTTCGATCACGATATGATATGACGAGATATTCAAACGCTGCTATTCAATACAATAAAGTAAATTAGGTATGACTTCACTCAAAACGCTGATTTTCAAGCGCAAACATTTATTTGGTGTTTCGACCAGTTTTTCCACCTGACCTGTCGTGAATATGGGAATTGAGGAAGACTTGAATAAGAAATGATGTGAAATTTGATAGATTGGAGTTAAATTGAAACTGTAAAAAATTTACCAACACATATCGAGCTCAAATAAAATGAGACGATCAAATGGGAGCTAACTTTTGATGATGGCATTAACCAGTCATATTGTGAAAGCCATTAAACCCAGCCCAGTTTCATTGCAGACCCGACAGAGATATATTTTATATGTATCATCATTTTATCCACAAATTATCTATGAAATATATATTGCTGGCATGGCGCTTTTAAGCTCGTGACAATTATTTTCCCAGTGTTTTCATGAAAAATCAACGTTGCATTTTATTGATAGTAATATCAGCTACATTTTATAACAGATAATCTATCAAACACGGCTCTGGCATTCGCATTATCAGCTGAGCGAATAAGAAGCATGTTAATGGTGATGCAAGTGAAGTGAACGATGGTGTTGTTCACAAAGATAAATTATTTAGCTACGTCATTTTAGTGTTTGAACGTTTATCTAGCAACTTATTTCCCATTTTGATGTAAAATTTCGCTCCAAGAAAAACAGTCTCACAAAATATCACGGGACATGTTATTCACAGTAGTGGAATTTCGTTTGGACATCTGATATAATCTCAAGATTACACTAGATTGCCTGTACAGATGCAGTCAACCATATGCCCACGCTGAAACTGTCTTTTCATTGTGATGATGTGAGCCTTTCTTGTGGGACAGCATGTGTGAATATAAATACAAGTCCACGTAACAGTTGAACAGTGCACATTACAAGCTCGAAAATGTCCAAATGATATTTGTGTCAAAAATTAAATAGTCATATTAGGTTAAGTGTGAGGTAATCCACTGTGCTTGAACTTTCCAGACTCTAGTAAAAAGGTGCAAATATGAAGGTTTCATAAACTTGATTTAGTCTAAATTTATTGTTCCATAAAGACAAATTTACTGATAACCGTACAACTATATTCTTTTGTATGTATTTGGTCTATATGCTTATGTATTTGCTTCTTAAGCGTTTTATGAATGTGTTCTTATACATACATACATGTATATGTATTTATATATGAACAATGACGTATATGATTTACGACATGAAAACACAAGTGAATGTCTCTGTAGTGAAATGTTTCAGTCTTGATACCTTCGTCAGTGACTAGAGACAGATCAGTGATTCAAATGCAAAACCGTCAATGATATTTCAATATTATACTACACATATAACTATATCTCGTGACTATTTAATTAAACATATACTAAAATACTCAAAAACATTTATTGTGAGTTTTTTGTCTATTATGTTTTTTCCTCATTTTTGTATTATTTATTGTATAATATAAAATAATATGTACATAAACACACACACACATATATATGATGAAGAATATTGGCTTAATAAATTATAAAATTATTTTAATAAAGTTTCTGTTTATTGGAAAACAATAAACAGAAACTTTATTGAAAGAAGGTTATATAGTCGCTCTCGTTTTCACTGACGCATGGGCGCGTCGAGTTTTTACGAATTGTTGGGGCCAGATGAGTGGAAATAACTCCATCTTCCTCAAGTTGAACAATCATGGTATACTGGGTGTGTCAGGTTTTCTTCGGTGCATCAACTTAGTCTAGACCAACAGGCCTCAACCGCCTGCTGCGAGGAGTCCTGTGAAAAATGAGGAAAAATAAATGTTTTTACCTGTGTTTTTATTTTAGTTTTGAAAAAGAGTGTTTGCTTATTCCTCTTGAACTGTATGCGAAGAAATGTATCTGAATTTATTTTCTAGTGAAGCGCTAAATTTGCAAAAACTTGATAGTCCAGGGAGGTGTGAGGACTCACTGCTGATTTTAAAAAATTGCGAACATTGAAACAGGTCTGAGAACGGCTGGTCTAGACCGTTTTTTTTTTTTTTTTTTTTTTTTTTTTTTCATACACAGACATGTTTATTGCCCAAAATCAGACACAGAAAGCATGAAACACAAGCAGATGGCACACAAGCGCATGACACAATTTTAACAAAATTGAGACTTAAATAATTAAATAAACGACACTGTATGATTATGCAGTGACGGTCATTATATCAATCATATATATACACAAAATTATAGCCAAACATCACCACATAACGGTTTCACACAACAAAATATCATTGCTAGGTCGAGCATGTGACGTGTGTGCATGCGTGTTTGGGTGCTTTATTCATTTTATTTTTTAAGCAACATTTAATGTATATTAAATAAAAACATGCAATGCGAAACAATGAAGCCAAGGAAGAAAGAACAAGTGAACAAAAGACATTGATTATAAATGAAAATTCAGAAGCACGGGTGACGTAAGGGCAATTGTCCTGTCTCAATCACCCATAAACTCTCTAGCGTTTCATGTTTCATGTTTCATGTTGGTGAGAACGGCTGGTCTAGACCGTTTCTTGCTTGCCGCGCGCATGTGTTTGCCCGTGACTGAGCGACAAGTGCTAGAATCGATGAAGTCAGCAATAAATTGATATGACACCCGGCGAGCCATTGACAAACGCACTTGCCGTGACGCGTGCATGACGAAGATACCCAGAAAAACAACGAATAACACCGAGCTAGAGCGTGAGAGTGGATAGAGAGAGAGTGAGAGAGCAGAGTGTCACCGTCGGAGCACACCTGTACCAACAGCCCACAGCAACATCACTCACACAAAGTAAATTAACGCTGACCTGAGCATTAGAGACACGCACCACCCCGGAAATTCGCCCGTATAAGTATATATGCATCCACGCCTATATATGCGTGTGTCGGCTGCAAAATAGGTGGCATATTCCGTGTTGTGTATTTGCATACTACGTGCATTGCATTTGTTCTGTGCACAGTGCAGTTCGGTTTTGTCAATGTGTGTGTGCTTTTTTCACAGAAGACATCGAGCACATTATGAGACAGGTCTCATTGAATCGTTCATCGCTCGTTCATCTTCAGTAAACAACACCAACACTGAACACACTCACACTCACACTCACACTCACACTCACACTCACACTCACACTCACACTCACACTCACACTCACACTCACACTCACACTCACACTCACACTCACACTCACACTCACACTCACACTCACACTCACACTCACACTCACACTCACACTCACACTCACACTCACACTCACACTCACACTCACACTCACACTCACACTCACACTCACACTCACACTCACACTCACACTCACACTCACACTCACACTCACACTCACACTCACACTCACACTCACACTCACACTCACACTCACACTCACACTCACACTCACACTCACACTCACACTCACACTCACACTCACACTCACACTCACACTCACACTCACACTCACACTCACACTCACACTCACACTCACACTCACACTCACACTCACACTCACACTCACACTCACACTCACACTCACACTCACACTCACACTCACACTCACACTCACACTCACACTCACACTCACACTCACACTCACACTCACACTCACACTCACACTCACACTCACACTCACACTGACATATATTCATTTCAACTCTCGAACATTGATACGATCCCAAATCGAAAAATACTGACAAACTTATACACATATATACACACACACACATACACTAATACAATCACACATTTGCGCTTCTATACCACACACTCACACACTCACACACTCACACACTCACACACACTCACACACTCACACACACTCACACACTCACACACACTCATACACACACACACACATACTCAAGCAATCAAACTTACACACTCATATACACACGCGCACGCAAATAATTACCGTTGCAAAAACACCCCCAAATTCACACACAAAAAACGCATGTAGAAGCATATACAGGCCGAAATCAAATAGAAACACGCACACACACACACACACGCACACACGCACAAATCAGGTGAAAAGTGTACAGACACACATACAGACAAGTCGATGATGATGGGCTGCTCGACTTGTGCTCAGCTTCTCATTCAACTGGCTCTTTCCGCTGCAGCTGCTCAGCTGGTGTGCTCAGCTGATGTGCTCGCGAAGGAATGTGAGTCGGAGTAATAAGTCACTGCACGCCCAGTCATAAGTCACTGCACGCCCAGTAGTTTGATGTATGTTGAGGTCTACTATTTACTAGGAAATTTATCGTATTTTTTTGTAAAAAATTATTGAAAAAATCAAAAAGTATAAATTATCCGCCTGAAACAGCAGTACAGTAGAACACAGTATAGTACAGTAACAAACAACAACAACAGTGCAGTGCAGTATGTTAAGTACAGTAAGTTAAGTACAGTAAGTTAAGTACAGTAAGTTAAGTACAGTAAGTTAAGTACAGTAAGTTAATTACAGTAAGTTTAGTACAGTAAGTTAAGTACAGTAAACTTAGTACAGTAAGTTAAGTACAGTAAGCTTAGTACAGTAAGTTAAGTACAGTAAGTTAAGTACAGTAAGTTTAGTACAGTAAGTTAAGTACAGTAAGTTTAGTACAGTAAGTTAAGTACAGTAAGCTTAGTACAGTAAGTTAAGTACAGTAAGTTTAGTACAGTAAGTTAAGTACAGTAACTTAAGTACAGTAAGTTAAGTACAGTAAGTTAAGTACAGTAAAACAGTAGGTTGAGCTTTTGAACGACGCAAAAACTCGTTGTGATTGGAGTTGTTTTTAAGACGAGTCAAACGTGGAAAGTTTACCAGCTCACGTGGAAAATATCATTTTAATCCCAGCTAAGAAAAAACAACTGAATAACTTCAACGCTGTCAGTTCATCAAACTAAGTTTTGAAATATTATAACAATGAAAAATATTTATATCGAGTTCTTAACTTTCAAAAGTTTACCAAATCTTTATTATCAGGAAACATTGAAATTGTTGGCATAAACTGATGTTTGAACAATAAAACTGAAGTGAATGTAACCATAATGGTATATAACTAAGACATACCTGTATGTATGCGCGTGTGTGCGTGTGTGTGTGCAATTATGTTGGCAGCCAGCGGCTTGACGTGCTATTTCTGTGACAACGTGCAAAATAACTACATTTGCAACAAGTTCGCCATTGATACGCCGTGTGCAGCAGGTGAGAAGAAAATTTGCATTCAACGCAAGCTCTCTCTGTCAACTGGTGTGATTGCTCAAATTTGTCCCAATTAAGTCGCTTGTACTTTATGACGAATCCAAGTTTCAAATACATTTTCAATTATATTTGCTAAATTTCCACACATTTTGAATTAGTTTATTTCAATACGTAATTGATCAGTGGAATGTTATTGATAGAACCACACAATCCATCAGTCATTCAACCATAAACGCCGTGTATATACAGCGAGCAAGCGTTTGTCAATTAATTGATCAGACACAGGATAAGTGTATTTCGACATGATGCATGCAATGTCAACATTACGACACGTTGCACATGCATGCTTGGATTGCAAGCTGCGTTTTTGATTGTAACCGATCTGTTCCCTCCGCAGCAAAGCTGTCTTTCCGTTTTCCGCGGAAAAGGAGTTATCATGAAATTTCCCTCTATGTGGGAATATGAATGACGGTTTGAGAATATCCTGTCCTTGAGTAGGCAGCTTCTGATATGCACCGCTCGGGTGGCCGGGGTTTATTGAAAAAATTTATCATTTAATCTTGCTACAGATCTTCTATATATGACCTGGCGAGTACCACGTTTGTGTGTTTTTTTCTGTGTTTGTCTGGTATGCATATACAGGCTTTTTATGAATATATACATCTTTTTACACAGCATATAAACATCTACGCTATACAAAATATGGAAAATGTGGAGTAGAATTATAGATGATACTGTGGCTTTCTTGGTGATGATATTATGATGATGATGGATGATGATGATGATACTTGGAAATGGTCGAGATCTGTGGTATTCATACAATCATACACAACTATCTGAGTGAAATGAGAGCGGCAGATGAAATCTGTCTGCACGACCATCTTGAAATGTTCAGCCAGTGATACCATGCGTGTGTGAGTGTGTGGTCTGCATTGCTGCACATCATACATAAGCACGTGCACTAATAGCACTCATGTTGAAGTGGCCTCACTGACACAAACAAACAGACAGACAGACAGACAGAAAGACGGTAGCAGCGAGTCAGTGGGTGTGTGTCAGTGTGTCAGTGTGTCAGTGTGTGTGTGTCAGTGTGTCAGTGTGTGTGTGTGTGTGTGTGTGTGTGTGTGTGTGTGTGTGTGTGTGTGTGTGTGTGTGTGTGTGTGTGTGTGTGTGTGTCAGTGTGTCAGTGTGTCAGTGTGTGTGTGTCAGTGTGTCTGTGTGTGTGTGTGTGTGTGTGTGTGTGTGTGTGTGTGTGTGTGTGTGTGTGTGTGTGTGTGTGTGTGTCAGTGTGTCAGTGTGTCAGTGTGTGTGTGTCAGTGTGTCAGTGTGTGTGTGTGTGTGTGTGTGTGTGTGTGTGTGTGTGTGTGTGTGTGTGTGTGTGTGTGTGTGTGTGTGTGTCAGTGTGTGTGTGTGTGTGTGTGTGTGTGTGTGTGTGTGTGTCAGTGTGTGGTCGTGCATAATGTCATTTACTGGTGCAAATGTCGACTAACAGGCCGGCACTCAGCCGCTCTCATTTCCTCTCCTTCCTCAAATATGCCACTATTTGTTTGTGTATGTGTGTATGTGTGTGTGTCAGTGTGTGTGTGTGTGTGTGTGTCAGTGTGTCAGTGTGTGTGTGTGTGTGTGTGTGTGTGTGTGTGTGTGTGTGTGTGTGTGTGTGTGTGTGTGTGTGTGTGTGTGTGTGTGTGTGTGTGTGTGTGTGTGTGTGTGTGTGTGTGTGTGTGTGTGTGTGTGTGTGTGTGTGTGTGTGTGTGTGTGTGTGTGTGTGTGTGTGTGTGTGTGTGTGTGTGTGTGTGTGTGTGTGTGTGTGTGTGTGTGTGTGTGTGTGTGTGTGTGTGTGTGTGTGTGTGTGTGTGTGTGTGTGTGTGTGTGTGTGTGTGTGTGTGTGTGTATGTGTGTTAGTGTCAGTGTGTCAGTGTGTGTGTGTGTGTCAGAGTCAGTGTGTGTATGTGTGTGTGTGTGTGTGTCAGTGTCAGTGTGTGTTAGTGTCAGTGTGTCAGTATCAGTGTGTCTTAGTGTCAGTGTCAGTGTGTCTTAGTGTCAGTGTGTCAGTGTCAGTGTGTGTTAGTATCAGTGTGTCAGTGTCAGTGTGTGTTAGTATCAGTGTATCAGTGTCAGTGTGTGTTAGTGTCAGTGTGTCAGTGTCAGTGTGTGTATGTGTGTGTCAGTGTGTCTGTCTGTGTGTGTGTCAGTGTCAGTGTCAGTGTCAGTATCAGTGTCAGTGTCAGTGTCAGTGTCAGTGTCAGTGTCAGTGCCAGTGCCAGTGTCAGTGCCAGTGTCAGTGTCAGTGTGTCAGTGTGTCAGTTTCAGTGTCAGTGTGTCAGTTTCAGTGTCAGTGTGTCAGCGTTTGTGTGTGTCAGTGTGTCAGTGTCAGTGTGTCAGTGTCAGTGTCAGTATCAGTGTGTCAGTGTGTCAGTGTGTCAGTGTCAGTGTGTCAGTGTGTCAGTGTCAGTGTCAGTGTGTGTGCATGTCTGAATTCTTTCTTAATGGTTACGTGCTTTTACAAGGTGTCTTTCTCGTATATATTCTTTCTCATTTGATTTTTGGATTTTATTTGAGTTGTATGAGTCGTACATACTGCCATTTACATATTGGTTGGCTTTTTTATTTTTTTTTATTTATTTAGTTTGTTACTTTGTTCATTATCATTGTGGGGTTCTTTTTTTGTGGTTTTATTATATTATCGGTGCTGTTGTGTGATTGTGTGTATACTTCTGTTCGGCCATTTATTTTGTGATTATTTCATTAGATTTATCTTTTATTTGCTTTGCTTTTTTCTTCATGAGTTTGCCTTTTCCTGACTGGCTATATTTCTCGGATTATCTTTCTTTCTATGTCTATTGGTTGCTTCCTGTACATGGGTACATTGTAAAGCGGTGATAGTACCTGCACTCATCCCATCTCACTGGACTTGCCTGTAATTACCAACAACAGCAACAATACTACTACAAATAATAATAATAATTTAAGAGCGTTATGAGGGCGGCATGCTGGCATTTGGACATGTTCACTTTGCTTCATCAGGGAGAACGGGTGTGTTTATGGTTTGTGTTCAATATTGATACCAACAAACTGCTAATTGACCAGTAAATTGTTTTAAAAATTTATTTCGATGTTTGTGGTCATTTTTCCCATAATTTTCCAAAGTATTTTGAACAAATATATGTGAAATTGCTACACTTGTTATATATGCTTCCATATCTTGATTCCAAAGTGTTTTAATAATAGTGAGTATTAGGTTGTTGATGTTTGGAATGAATCCAGTTGGGAACCACTGAACTAGCCACACCAAGGTGTGTGTGTCAGTGTGTGTGTCAGTGTGTGTGTGTGTGTGTGTCAGTGTGTGTGTGTGTGTGTGTGTGTGTGTGTGTCAGTGTGTGTATCAGTGTGTGTGTGTGTGTGTGTGTGTGTGTGTGTGTGTGTGTGTGTGTGTGTGTGTCAGTGTGTGTGTGTGTGTGTGTGTGTGTGTGTGTGTGTGTGTGTGTCAGTGTGTGTGTGTGTGTGTGTGTGTGTGTGTGTGTGTGTGTGTGTGTCAGTGTGTGTAGCTGAGCATCAGCTGGGGAAATTCAGTGGGTAATTGAGTGCTCGTTTCGACGCTGGCACACAATGTCGTGCAGCTCGTCAACAAAATGATACGGTTGTTCAGCAGCGAGCCTACCACGCTATATTAAAAACCAACAGCACATGCACCTCGACAATGATTGCTCGGCGTGTGTGCGCTTGCAATTAATTGTCCTGTTAAGCCACACACATTATATTAGCCACATTATAAGCCACATACACACGCTAGCCTAACACACATTCAAACACCACACACACTCTAACATGCACGCTCACTTATCCGGTGGATATATAGGAATATATAGTGGTGAACACTTGTGTGTGTGTGTGTGTGTGTGTGTGTGTGTGTGTGTGTGTTTCGTGGCGAATTTGGCGCAGGTATGACGTTCTGTCGCACGTTGCACATTATGGACAGAGATGGCGCCACAGTGGTGGTGGACAAGCGCTGTGTCACCAGTGAGAGATGCGCTAAACACACGGTCGGCTGCATTCAGGAAGACCGTCAAAAGGTAGGCTGGCATGCTTCACCTTCTGAACACCTTCCAAACACCTTCCAAACACCTTCCAAACACCTTCCAAACACCTTCCAAACACCTTCCAAACACCTAAACTAGACAAACCTATGATCAATTAATGACCGACAAATACACCACGTCTGCGAGCAAAATTGTGATAACTATTTACACAACTGGTACATTTTCCAATGTGCAACATATTTTTGATGATCCGCATTTAAGTCACATCCAATTTGTACAATTTGCCAGAACATATAGGGGTCTACTTTACTTGTTTATTTGTTCCTGATGGTGCCCAGGAAAAATCCTCATAAGAGCTTTTTATACGAAATTTTTTAAGAGTGCGACTTTAAAGTTGCGACGTTGAAAACTTGAAGATGCAAAATATAATGCTGGTTTGATGGTGTGACTGTTTCAACTGTGAGATCTTTCATTATGTAGCCTATCGTTACATATGTGACAACCTAGTGTTTTATTCTGACACGGATATATTCAGAGTGCATTTTTCATCAACCTGTGTGCGGTGAGGTCTCGCCTTGCTAAACGGGTCCTGGTCGAAATGGCAGTATATCTAGTATTGGTGAGATCTGGCGTGGCGCAGGTCGATACTGTAATCGCTTGTGCTGGCAAACAATTTTGGTGCCGTGAATATCGAGGCGGTGGACGGGGTCATTTGACCGTTTACAGCTGCTACTGGGCGAATAAATTGCACCGATCGACAGCGCCTGTTTTCCCGGGCGAATATACATCTAGTGCGAGCACGCCGTGCGCTAATGGAGTGTCCATCAGTGGCAGTCAGCAGGACGTCCGAGCTATAACACAGACGACTGAGCTGTGGAGACGGAAAATGGAGACCGCACAAGTCACGCAATAATGGAAACAATGTCGCTGCTGACTGCGGTCAGGACATTGCAGTTCACTGTGATGGATGTTTTTGTGCTTCAAACCGCCAGATACTGAAACGTACAGCTAAACTCACCGACTGAAGTAATAGATAAGAAGTAATGATCATCATTCCTGAACGACGAAAGTCATATTATAGTTGCTGTTGTGAGGACGGCTTGAAAAACTTCCAGTACAAATCCAGCAAAACTGACAACAGCTTAGAAGTCGTAGGAATCAGTTTCAACGCCGTTTCATGAATAGATCTATAGAGTTATGAAAGATGCTAGGTGAAATGTTGTGATGTCAAGGCAAGCTGCCGGATTTCAGACTGTTGGCAAATGAAATGTTGTCAGCCACACATTTTTTAATTTTGATGGATTTTTTTCTTCGACTATTTTATACGTTTTGCACTTAGAAGCTATATAACATGTTCGTTGTGTCAAATCAGTGTGAGAATGGCGCTCATTCGTTCAATTAGTCATCTTTGTTGATGACTGACATGTATTGTTATTCATGGTGGATGAATGGTGAATGTGTTTGCGAGCAGTTCTCATTGCGTTTCATTTTGTTTCCTTTCTAGTGTGCTTTTCAATCGTTAGCACTCCTCTGTCTGTGTCGTCTGATGTTGCATGTGCATGGAGATTGCAATTATGCAATCTGTAGTTCTCACACTCGTCCGTTTCCACCTTGATAATTAATTTGAATAATAACAATAATAAAAAGGTAGTGCGAACAAGTGAGAGTTCAACAAAGCATGCATCGGGGACTTCTTGTCTGCAATGTTGATATTGCAGAGTCCACATTATTGACATATGCGATTACAATTTCGACAACCACTAACTCGGGATACTATATACACACACATACACACACAGATACACACATATACACACAAACACACACAAACACAGATACACACACACAGATACACACCCCTCGCGGTCTGAACCGAGGCGACGGCCGCCGCCCGGACGGGATCACCATCTTTCCCTTCCGGCGCGGCAAATCGCTCGTCTGGGACGTGACGTGCACCAACACCTTCAGCAGTGCACACCTGCTGGAGGGTGCAGTCGCTCCCGGGGCAGCGGCTCGGGCGGCCGAGGAGACGAAGAAACGACGCTACTCGGACTTGAGCCAGCGGTATGACTTCGCACCGCTGGCCATCGAAACTACCGGCGTGCTGGGGTCCACATTTGACGACCTAATCAAGATCATCGGTCGTCGAATCACAGAGCGTTCGGGAGAGCCACGCGAGACGGCCTGGCTCAGAGAGCGGGTCAGCATGGCGGTCCTGCGCGGCAACGCGGCAACCATCACCGGGTCGCCGAACTGACTCGCATATACAACGCGCGCATGTGTGCGTGCTTAATTGTACATTATTATAAAATGAATACGTGATTGTAAATACATGTGTGTGTGAAAAAAAGATACACACACAGACACATACAGATATAAACACACCCATACATACAGATACAAACACAAATACACACACACACACACACATATATATATATATATATATATATATATACATATATATATATATATACACATATATATACATATATATATACACATATATATATATATATACATATATATATGTATATATATATATATATATGTGTGTGTGTGTGTGTGTATATATGTGTGTATATATACACATACACATACACACATACTTACACATACTTACACATATATACACATACGCACACACACATACACACATACACACACTCATGCACACATACACACATACACACACACACATACACACATATACATACATCGGTCAATAAAGGCCCGCTCGAGCTTGAACAATTGGCTAACTTTTCGCTTGATGGCAAATTGGCGTGTTTTCTCGATGAATCAGTTGGTGCTGCGTGTAGCTCGCTCACTGATTGCCCCTCCACTTATATGCTTGCACTGTCAATCCTCTATTTGATCGGCCTGCAGTTCTGTTTTTCAAACGTTTCCTCCGAGTGTCGTTCAATTAGAGGCTGCTGTTCTATTCTTCCACTAGTCGGTCAGAATTTTGAGAAGATAAAAGTTGTCAATGAGAAAAAACAGGTAACACATACACATTTATTCAACAAAATACACAAATACAGGACGAATACTGACAAGTAATCACAAATCACAAATTCTCATTTTGTGTGTGTGTGTGTGTGCGTGTTGCAGACGTGTATATCGTGTTGTGACTCGTCATATTGCAACGAGCACGTGCCCACCAACTACACGAGCGCAGTACGTTCTACCAGTCTGACAGCTCCCACCAGGGCAATGACCTCCAACGCTGCTCGAGGTCACATCGTGACCTGCACGTGCGCGCTGACCGCTCTCCTTGTCGCCATGACAACAAAGTTGCTGACGTCATCACTGTCAGCTGATTTTGTGTGTCACCAATGAACGAGCTAGTGTGTGTGTGTGCGTGTGTGTGCGTGTATACTATCAAGCAATGATAGTCTGTGAAATGGATCTATCTAACCGTGAATGCTCACTGACACGAGGCTACCACAAATATTTCTCACGAGAAACTTCATCAAACGATGATTATAATGGTTGATTTATCCCTCAGAAAATACATCAATTGAATGTCTCGCGTATGTTTAGATCGGGAATTGAGGTCGCAAGACTTCACTGCAAGTTGCATGCAACATCACGTCTGTGCAATATAATGGCAGCTCATGAAAGTGTCGACCATATGTCAACTACAAGTAAGCAAGTTCATAAAAAGTTTTTAGTATCCATAAACGCGTTGAAACACGACTGCTACACTTCGCTCTCAAAGTATTGATGCAAACGACTAACCAAGTGCCGAATTTTCCAGCTATAAATACAGGCAAAAGACGACAGAAGAGGTTTTTAGTACTGTAGATGTGTGGTCCATCATGTTTTCATCCAATACAGCAATATATTGCTTGTGGTTCCGCGTCGTAACCAAACATCGACCATATTTATGGCGAACTCTCTACACTGAACATATCACCACAAACTCTGACACACTATTCTAGCTATATATACACACACACGTATATATATATATATATATATATATATATATATATATATATATATATATATATATATATATTTAGATTAAAGGGAAATATGTAGAACGTATAAGACAAACATGATTCAAAGGCTGCATATGATTTACTTGAAAAATCGCTGTCGAAATATTTTAGCTTAATATTGCTCAAGCTTACGAAAGCATTACTACTGAGTGCACACACACACACACACACATACACACACACACACACAAAAGCGCACAATTAAAAGTGTATTTCAAGTAAGCACAAATTAAAAGTGTAAATTAAAAGTGTAAATTAAAAGTGTAAATTAAAAGTGTAAATTAAAAGTGTAACTTAAAAGTGTAAATTAAAAGTGTAAATTAAAAGTGTAAATTAAAAGTGTGAATTAAAAGTGTAAATTAAAAGTGTAAATTAAAAGTGTAAATTAAAAGTGTAACTTAAAAGTGTAAATTAAAAGTGTAAATTAAAAGTGTAAATTAAAAGTGTAAATTAAAAGTGTAAATTAAAAGTGTAAATTAAAAGTGTAAATTAAAAGTGTAAATTAAAAGTGTAAATTAAAAGTGTAAATTAAAAGTGTAAATTAAAAGTGTAAATTAAAAGTGTAAATTAAAAGTGTAAATTAAAAGTGTAAATTAAAAGTGTAAATTAAAAGTGTAAATTAAAAGTGTAAATTAAAAGTGTAAATTAAAAGTGTAAATTAAAAGTGTAAGTGCGCCAGAAAGTCGAGATAACAGCACAAAGTTTCCGCCATCGCTCAATCACTTTATATTGCATCTTGCAATTTCCGAGTGGCAGACAGCCTTGGTTCAACAAGATGTGGCGATGCGCTTGTGAGAGGGACATGTCAAGTGTTTGTCTAGTTGAGAAATGCCAGCACTTACTGTAATCACCATTTCTAAGCTTAAATGCGACACTCATGAAAGTGGCAACAGTTTGAAAAATTTACCAAGCACAAAGCGTGACTGATGAAAAACGACCTAAATTTATTTCAATCCATAATTTATGTCCTAATGTGGACAGATATAGTGTTGAAGTCGAGTTTATATAAATAACAACAATTCAATGTTCGGTACAATACTTACTCAAATTAATCATTTTTGAAAATAGGTCGGGTTTTCCAGTGAAATATTGACTATGGCAATTCACAAATTTAATTTTGAGTCTCAATTTGACTTAACTGCTCAACTATTTTGATGTGTTTACGAGATTCAACCCAATAAAAATTGCATTTAATTGGTATTAATGAAGAAATCAAACGTATCCGTATTGTGTGTTTATTTCTTCCTGCGTGATTGAGAGAGAGACCAATCTCCGCTCTGATAAACATCTTCTATGTTTCGGCTGGTACTTCTGTCTGCTAAATAACTAGCACCACCGAAATATTATATTGGCATGCAATTACCACTAAATATAAATGAATATGTATTATTTATACCAATATACAAGGTGAGATAGAGAGTGAGAATATGGTAAATATTATTAAAATATATAAAAGTATAATATAACAATAAAATACTAAAATGGAGTAAATATGTTAAAATGAGCCCCATGTTTTCCAATAATCTCACAAACATAAATTTTAAATATATTCATCACAACAGCAAATAGAAATTCTAGTGAAGTTGCGGTTGAAGGATAATGTCAGGTGGGGCAAATATTTGTCGGCTGACCTCATAGTGATGACAATGAATGAGGTGAGTGTTGCTCATTCATCTCCAGCACATGCAATGTCTGTGCTCGTTTGACACCTCAGGTCAGGTCGACAATGACCAGCCGCTTCTCAACATACAAGCTGAGGACATCGAGTGTGCAATCATTCACGGACCACGTGCATCAACAGCTTAATTGGGCATAATATGACATAGTTAATGCATAATATAACGCTTATTTTTGGTTTTAATTGAAAACTCCCAATTGCAATAGTTTTCCCTTTGGCAGCATACGGAGGCAGTGTGTTTGTTGCAAGGTTTGCACCCATTAGTGTGTGTGCGTGTGTGTGTGTGTGTTTATGCGCAGTCGTGCGTGTGTATGTATGTGTAGTTGTGCGCGCGTGTGTATGTTTGCAATATTGCGTGCACGTGTGTTGCAAACTCTTTTTTTGTCCCCATATATTCTGCACTGTTCACAGACGCTAAAAGTGCAGCCGAAATGTGGACAAAGAGAGAGTTTTGGAGATGTGGGACAAAGAGAGAGTTTTGGAAGCCTGAGCGTTTGTGAGCATTTTTCACTGTCAGTGTGTGTGTGTGTGTGTGTTTGTGTGTGTGTGTGTGTGTGTGAGTGTGTGTGTGTGCGTGTGTGTGTCCAAGTGCTAATGCTGTTGTTAGTTTAGACGAAACCAACGAGACACCGTTCTGTCACGCATGATTGATTAATGCAACACTATATTGCAAATGCTGCCTCAAACAAACACACACACACATGCTCATATACACGCACGCACTTCATTTAATGTACAGCAAAACGACGGGTGAACTACAAGCGTGTTGAAATCGTGTACATGTGCATTTAGTGACTCATTGAGCACCAGTCTTTAATGATCGCAAATCATTGTACGACTGCACATGCTTTGATGTTGTCTCTAATTCAAATTGATTATTGTTTTCCAATAAGCAAATATATAAGGATCAAGAATCTGGATTAAAAAAGTTAATTTTTGTAAAAACGGCCAATTCTCCTACACTTTCAATGGGAAACTCAATCAATCAAACCAGAATAATCTAAAATATTCAAAAACCACTAGAGGAATTCAGCCGCTTTTATATGTTATCACATGTAATATCACATGAATCCGAACTATGACGTTATACTGCTTCACTCATGGTAAATATAACAAGAGAATAATGCAATAACGAATAATAAACAATTAGAAACAATAAGAAACAATAAGAAACAATAAGAAACAATAAGAAACAATAAGAAACAATAAGAGACAATAAGAAACAATCAGAAACATGACGCAAGATCAGGGTTTGAAAAAACCGAGTTTTTAAAAAAAAACATGTTATTTTTAGAAAAAACAAAAAAAACATTATTTTTTTGGTTTATTTGTTTTTTACACTTTGCACACACAAATCAAAAAAAGGATTGTATCATGCTATTTAGTACATAGTTAAACATATATTACTACCACTTAACAAGAGTTTTGTAAATATTTAAAAAAGATAAAAATAAAATCATAAAAATGTACACACAGGATCTTTAATTTCACCTTGTGGCATCTATAGGCAACGGAAGTTTTAAACTGCTTCCAATTGCGAAAGCAGTCGATTTTAAACACCCACATGGTTTGCAAAGTCCAAACCAAATACCCAGTGGTCTTATTTATGAAAAACTAGTGACTAAAAATCGTTTTGTCCGTGGAGGTTAATTCATGTTTGTTTTCAGAGTAAACACAGTTTTTTTTAACTCAGAGGCTTCTAAAAATAGTGTTTTTCATAGAAACTCAGATGTTTTGTCGTAAATATTTAGGATTTCTCATAAATACCAACTACAATGTTTCCCCAGCAAAAACCAAAAATGTTAATAAAAAGGTTTCCCATATCGTGCAAACCCTTAAAATCATGCCAAAAAGTAATATTTATGAAGATTTAAAACTATATTAATGAACTCTTTTACTAATTCTAAAAATATTTGATCATCATATATGAGAAAAATCATTTCTGTCAAAAAAAACAATTTAAAAAACATGTTTTTTTAAAACCACTTGTTTTAAACCATGGTTTGAACCATGGTTTAAACCATGGTTTGAACCAAATGGTTGAAACCAAACAGACCCTGCGCAAGATTATTGCTAGATGATCGCTACATCAAGATTGGCTGGCAACTGTGTTAGAAACAGGTGCTGTTTTAATCCCAGATTGTATTTGAACATCCCTGCAGAACAGCGGGACAGCCAGTTTAGTCGCCGACGACTCCACAATTTCACTTGAATATGCAAATGCTTTCATTAGGTTTGAGTTGAAGCGCTCACTAGACAACTAACTGTGTGGTGCAATTACTCGTGCAGTAATTCGCTCGTGCAGCGACAACATGCATTAAATGGTCCTCATCTTATCACTGAACCAGACGCATCAGGGCCGCTCAATTATGAAGGCGGTAGCTGGGAGCCATACGCACGTTATTTCCTTGTACTTGATATGGGCGTGATTAATTTTCCAGTTTGGCCAACATCTCACACGGAGGATAATTGTTGCAGACACACATTCATCAGCTCATTGATGCAATTTGCCTGAAATCATTCTCTCTCTTATTCTCTCCATCTCACTTGCGTTGCACTCAATGACGAAATGCAGAACCAACGACGATATATGAATAAGAAGCAGCGTGTCAAACTACTTGGCGATGCTGTCTGCAATGTCGGTCGAATTCAGACTCTAATTAAATCCATCCATTTGCGTCTCGCTTGACAATTGAGTTAGCTGAGTAAATTCGCACAGAAGCCGTCTTCACGAACAAGCAAATGTTTCCGCATAATGCCTCTGTTTTCAATGTTGCGAACAGCGTGTGACAATGACACTGCACGATAAATAACTTGTCGCTTTGCTTGCCACACGGAACAAACATTCACATTGTCAATGCTTGCAGCATGGAAAATATTATGTGTCTTGTGTTGAAAAAGAAATTGCCCTGAAATCCATAGGAGTCCTAGGAGTCTATAGAAATCTTAGGAATCCTATTTTGTCTTATTGTTAAATTTAACGTTTCAGTTCTAGGTGTTTGTATGCACGCCTGTTATAATGGGTGCTATAACAAATTATACACTGTAGTTGATGTTGAATATTAGTTTCAGTTTTCCAGGTTTTACAAGAAATTTCCTCCTGTTTGGCTATCTTGCGTCCCGGAGCCGGCAAGCATGACTGTACGAATTCAACACCACCAACAATATCGCAGCAACAGCCATGTGCAGTAGAGCTCACACTGAATAACAGCGCGTGTTTCACAGCGACCACCTGAACGCACACACCCTACTTCCTCGTAATCACGTACAGCTGTGTTCCGCCAATTCGTGAAAGTTCCTCACCGCGCTCGCACTACACAGCCTTGAATATGCGCGCCCTTTTGCTAGATGGCCGTCTCTGATTGGCTGAAAATCGTGACGTCACACTGCCTGGCAGTTATGGCACTGGTTTTCCGCTGCTCCCTCTTTCCTCTCTCTCTCTCTCCCCGCCTGTTCGGTCGTGATTTGAGCGCCTGTATAACGCGTGGCTCGTCGTCGACAACGCTTCTTGTGTTCTGTGAATTGTTTTACTCAGCGAAATGCGCGAAATCGTTCACGTTCAGGCTGGTCAGTGCGGGAACCAGATCGGTTCCAAGGTGAGTCCATTTGTTGCTGAATTCTACTCTCAATGCGCCTCTGAAAACTGGTATTTTTTGAAATTCATATTCGGTATTTTTCACCCCAGAACTTTGTATCTGATGTGTATTAATCATTTTACAAAGCGAAGGAGAATGATTGCTTGAAGACATTATTTGTGATTGTGCTGGTGTTTATGCTATGTCATGAATACTATATGTATATGTGTATATGCTACAGCAAATATTAGTTAGTGTTTCACATCACAGGTGGTCACATATTGCGAGTTATCATGTTAGTGTATTAGTCCATAACGTAATAACTAGATGCCCGTCTCAGGCTCTAATAAAATTGTATATGTAATTTGTTTTATATATAATTTCATTTTTAGTATTTCATTCTTTACATAGGCTGTTATTTTTTCATGATTCAATATTCTCGTGAAAGTATTGTTTAGGTTGATTGAGTCTGGTTTTATTTGGAGCAAGGCAGTTGTCCCTGATACGGATATTTCTTCACTGTGGTTTTGCCCATTCTTATCAAATCTTCCAATGAGCAGAGTTCTCGTCTAGTGTTGTTATCCATGCGGCCGACGAATTACCACAATTTCCACTATTCTGCGTGTCACTCAGCTTTCTGTTTCATGTGTTGTCGCCAGTTTTGGGAGATAATATCTGACGAGCACGGCATCGACCCGACCGGCTCTTACAGCGGCGACTCGGACCTGCAGTTGGAGCGCATCAACGTCTACTATAATGAGGCCAGCGGAGGCAAGTACGTGCCTCGCTGTGTGCTTGTTGACCTGGAGCCGGGTACCATGGACTCGGTCAGATCTGGTCCATTCGGCCAGTTGTTTCGACCTGACAACTTCGTTTTCGGTGAGTTTCAGCTCAACTGGTGACTTCACTCTACTCATACATCTGTCTATATCGCACGCAATAGTACACACACGCACGATTATGTTGCCTTATGCGTTTTGTACATAGGCGTAAGCTGCAGTCAAATGTGGCAACATTTAAACGAAGTCAAATATTGAGACCAGCACTGAATCAGAACGATTTGTGTAACTGTCAATCTATATGTTTCAATCTGTTTGTTCCATGGCGTTTTCAATGCTAGTTTGAGGATTGGGAGCGGCAGGCCAATACTTGAATAGTAATCAATGAATTATCTCAGCTTGTGAATCTGCGGATCATTCTGCAAATGTATTTATGAAGAATTGTTTATGTTCGTGATGAAAGATGCGACTTTTCCCGCTGTAATAACTGGATTATGCGTTGTTCACTGCAGGCCAGTCTGGGGCGGGCAACAACTGGGCCAAGGGTCACTACACTGAAGGAGCCGAGCTTGTCGACAGCGTTCTCGATGTGGTGCGTAAAGAATCGGAGGGCTGCGACTGTCTGCAGGGCTTCCAGTTGACTCATTCACTTGGAGGAGGAACCGGCTCCGGTATGGGCACGCTGCTCATCTCCAAGATCCGCGAGGAATACCCGGATCGTATCATGAACACATACTCCGTGGTGCCGTCGCCCAAGGTATCCGACACCGTCGTCGAGCCTTACAATGCCACATTATCCGTTCATCAGCTGGTGGAAAACACCGACGAAACGTACTGCATTGACAACGAGGCCCTTTACGACATCTGCTTCCGCACGCTCAAGCTCACCAACCCGACCTACGGCGATCTCAATCATCTGGTGTCGCTGTGCATGTCTGGAGTGACCACGTGTCTCCGCTTTCCCGGCCAGTTGAACGCCGACCTGAGGAAACTGGCCGTCAATATGGTGCCGTTCCCGCGACTGCACTTCTTCATGCCTGGATTCGCGCCGCTGACGGCCCGAGGCAGTCAACAGTACCGAGCTCTGACCGTACCGGAGCTCACCCAGCAAATGTTCGACGCCAAGAACATGATGGCCGCGTGCGACCCCCGTCACGGACGCTACCTCACCGTGGCGACTATTTTCCGTGGACGCATGTCGATGCGGGAGGTGGACGAGCAGATGTTGAACATCCAGAACAAAAATAGCAGCTACTTCGTCGAGTGGATCCCGAACAATGTCAAAGTGGCTGTATGTGACATTCCGCCTCGCGGTCTAAAAATGTCGTCAACGTTTATCGGCAACAGTACTGCCATTCAGGAGTTGTTCAAGCGCATATCGGAGCAGTTCACGGCCATGTTCCGACGCAAGGCGTTCTTGCACTGGTACACCGGCGAGGGTATGGACGAGATGGAGTTCACCGAGGCCGAGAGCAACATGAACGATCTGGTGTCCGAGTACCAGCAGTACCAGGAGGCCACCGCCGACGACGAGGCCGAATTTGAAGAGGAAGAAGGCGAGGAACTGGAGGCCTGATGATCAACATGATGATCATGATGCACGAGTTTCCAACGCTCAAGTTATCTTGTTGACTCTGGCTGTGATTTTTCACTGCCTTGCATTTATCGATTTTTGTGTTTGTTTTTTACTTATATGCTTGAAGTCAATATAAATGTGACGACATGTTTAGTGAACTCTCTGTATGAAGTGCCAACGACGAAATATCACGTGGCTTTGACATAAGGAAAGATAAACGTTGCTCATCCTGTGTACTATTCATTCAACTAATGACTTCGTGTCCCAGACACTGTCACATACGAACATCACGCAGGAAGATATTGTCAATGTGACTGCGTGTCATTCAAATTCGAACCGTCAGAATGACTTTTTGTCTGGCCCACTGGCTGTTCGCCGACGAGATGCAACTAAAATAGACAGTCGCGATTGCAGCGCCCTCTGTTGTCAATGCTCAACAATGCAGTGTTTTCAATTTCTCGTAGTGTATTCACACATTTATGTGAACTTGAAACGTGAATACCGTGAACGTGCTGTTAACCCGTGCTATCCAAGGTAATTACACACAATTGTGACATTATGATTGTACTTGTATTGTGACATTGTAATTGTTTGTGGACTCCGTGGTGTAGTGGTAGCACACCCGCCTCACAAGCGGGAAGTCCGTGGTTCGAAACCCGGCAGAGCAGAATTTCATTGGGCGAATTCTATAATCCCACCCAGCCCTGTCCACCCAGCAGTAAATGGTACCAAATATCAGTCATGAGTTGTGACATGCATTCTGGGGAGGTGGCCCTCTCTAAGACGTCTTCCGTTCTTGTGGCACCATAGCGTGGAGAGGGTCGGTTCTGCGGTGGCAGCGAGCTGCACGGGACACACCTGTGTGTTCTTAAGCTTCGACTTCTTCCCGTGAAGCAGCTGTCACTTAGGCATTTAACCTTTTTTTTAGTTACGCCCCTATTGAGATTCAATGGTTTGGCTCCCGATGCAAACTTTACTACTGGCTTTGACATAATTATTTTTAAAGGCAAAATAATTTTAGCATGTGGCTAGTACAATACAGGCAATCTTAACAAGAATTTAATAGTGCGCCAGATATTTTGTGCAATTATTATAACTATATTACAAATTTTACTATAATTCTATAATATAATTGTATAATATAATACATAAATGTAATCTAATATTTCATAATATAATTTGACAAAAAAGTATAGTAGCATGCATGTAATACATTATCAGTAAGATATTCATAGTGAGATGTAATGATCCCCGAAAGTAAGTTTTGCTTTGTGAAATGTGAAACAACGGTGCTAGATTGTCAATTTTATTTAGTGTATTCAAGTCTTATTCAGGTATTTGTCTATTCCCGTTGTTTTTCTGTCTTCAGACAACAAACTCCATCGATTTTCTCTTTCAACCTTGGCCCGATCATTCTGTTATGTTGAATTGAAGTTGCAAGTTAGCAAGTTGAGTTGTTGCAGCGTGCACCAGCTAATATCTGTTGTATCATGTATTCTCTTGCACGGTGTAGACGCGAACTGCAGATGTACTGGCAGTGCTACCAATGAACATAGATGGCCTCCGTGTTACTGCCGACTGATCTTCCTTTCTGGCCAGCTCTGCAGTCGCGACTTCAACAACTGCATTCCATCAGCTCCTTCACTGAACTGGCAGAAAACATGAAGCAAATACATCGACTTTGCTAGTTAGTGTCATGCATATGCGCCAATATTTCAGTGTCTGACATTAGATAAAATGCCGGGGAAACCAGAAACACTTCTCTATGTCGCCAGTTGGGTGCAAATGTACTTGAAGAGAACCCATATATGAAACAAATCACATAGACGCACATACAACTTTTCATCCCACCAGCACACTTTTCCTATGATGCCCACAATCAGGACGAATAAATCAACAATCAACGCATAAAACACAAACTGAAATGCCATTTTTCTTGTTGTCCACGCTTTTACGGACTAATTGTATCTTTATGGTGCAATTTTGTTAGAGTAATTTCTCGTTTTTAAGCATTATATATTGCTGATTTCGTTTAACATTAATGTTATCCGTTGTCGCAGTGCTAGTAAACTGAGCTAATTCCACCTTGTTCCACTTGCTCTGTGTCACAGTGTCAGTCTGGTTGTTGAAGACTCGTCAAATGCAGACCGCTGCGAGAATGATCTAGCTGAACGTCTGCTGGAGAATTTTGGCCGCCTGTCAAGAAAGAGGAGGGAGCACTTTTTCTCTCATACTCTGCCGTTGATGGTTGACAGTGCTCTGCATTTACCCCATCTCTTCATCAGTCAGCGGTTATATTACGGCCTGACACAGCTCGGTGAATATTGCCATATTGAATCAGATTGGAAATGCTGCTATTATCTGTGACATATTGAGTGTGTTTGCTCAAACTGCTCTTGTGCTCATAATGCTCGCTTTGTTTAAGGGTATTTTGCATGTCACGCTGCCAATGTTATCTCTGAGAGAGGCGAAATGTTATATGAGTAAGCTGCGCACTACCTTCGGCTATGCTGTGTGTTATGCTGCTATTAAAGCACATGCTACTAATACTTGCATAAACAAAAAGGTGAATTTTGATAAGTTGGGTAGTTTTTAATAGGCATGCCCCAACCCCCGCCCCCCAGCCAAATGGGGGCGGGGTCAAACTCACTGTCTCGGTCACTCAACACTTTCCTGTACAGTTGACTGTGTATAGTGGAGCGTGTGTGTGTGTCAGTGTGTGTCAGTGTGTGTCAGTGTGTGTCAGTGTGTGTCAGTGTGTGTCAGTGTGTGTCAGTGTGTGTCAGTGTGTGTCAGTGTGTGTCAGTGTGTGTGTGTGTGTGTGTGTCAGTGTGTGTCAGTGTGTGTCAGTGTGTGTCAGTGTGTGTCAGTGTGTGTCAGTGTGTGTCAGTGTGTGTGTGTGTGTGTGTGTGTGTGTGTCAGTGTGTGTCAGTGTGTGTCAGTGTGTGTCAGTGTGTGTCAGTGTGTGTCAGTGTGTGTCAGTGTGTGTCAGTGTGTGTCAGTGTGTGTCAGTGTGTGTCAGTGTGTGTCAGTGTGTGTCAGTGTGTGTCAGTGTGTGTCAGTGTGTGTCAGTGTGTGTCAGTGTGCCGCTACTGTGGTTCTCATCATCAAGTGATTCAATTGCCAGCCACAAGTACGTCACGCCTGTTTCACTCACTATTTTTACATTTAATGATAATATTGCTATTAATTACAGGAATATTTGGTGGCTTTCTCATTGTATATGGGAAATATGTAATTGTTATTATTATTATTATCATTAGTATTATTATTATTAATTATAGGCAAATTCAGTAGCATGGGAAGAGTGCAAGCACTATTACCACCAGCAGTGCAAGAACTATTACCACCCTGCGGTGACCCCATGTACCAGAAGCGCTCAAAAGTTGTAGAGAGAAAAAGAAATCATAAAGTAAAAAATTCTTGAGAGAAGAGAGTTTGAAAACAAAATAATAAATAAATAACAATAAACAATTTAATATATTCAAAACATCCGATAACGGTTATAAACAAGTCATCCGATAATACTGCATAATGTCACTCCGCCCACACTCCTCAATAAATAACAACAATCAACAATAAATATGAATAAATAATAATAAATAAAAATAAAAATTGAATACATTACAATCAACAACAATCAACAACAATCAACAACAATCAACAGACAAATAAGAGTATTATTAAATAAAAAACAACAACCAACAATCAATCCTATTACACTCCATAGTATCAATCCAACAAATAACAATAAGTATTACTAAATAGAGAATAATTAACAACAATAACAATGAACAATAATGGACGGAGAGATGTTTTCAATATATTTGAGAAATGAAATTTTTATCAGTGACACCATTGACAATACATGCATGGATAATTTACAAGTAGGTATGCATGGATAATTTACAAATAATTTAGCGTTTACTATCACAGTGTATGCCGCTTATATGATAATCATATTAAAACTAAGCCTAAATTGAATTAAACACATAATATTCACCAGCATACGCAAAAACACACCAGAAAAATACATAATGATCTTATATGCATGTCTGCTCACACAGTATACTGAAAATGATACCTGTGCTATGACCTCTAATTCAACACCCCACCAGCACATTACACACACACACACACACACACACACACGCACACACACACACACACACACACATTTTTCTCTGGAGTACAAATACTTGTAAAATTTGCGAGATTATCTGACGCGGACACATATCAATTAATGGATTTATTTTTCACTTCATTATTAAGTCTTTTTGTTAAATATAAAAGTCATTCCTTCAGCCGATTATATTCATGTATTCATTATATCCTGGCTGTATGAATGATACTATCTTGCGCCTGGTGAATTTTCATACTGAACACCTTTTACTTGAGTTCAGCTTATACCAGGGGTTCTTAACCTTTTAATGGTTCCATACCCTCAATGGATTGTCGAATATGGTCCCATACCCCCTTTACTTGACTGTTCAAATAATTATCACCAATCCTATTATTTTGCAGTATGTTTTCTAAATCCACGGGTGTTTTCATTGCTTAAATTTATTGTACTTTAGATACGGATTACTAGTAAAACTTACCATTGCTAATTTCATTATTTATATACCATGAATAATGTATGCCAGTACCCAGAAATCGAGTCCCATAACCTAGCTTTTGGTTCCCCCATCCCCCCAAGGAGTACGAATACCCCGGTTAAGAAACCCTGGCTTATACGCAATTTCATTCGACCACAAGTAACAGTTGTTTCACATTTGTTTTTTCAGCAGCGGAAACCTTTTCAATGCATGACAGCCACACACCCTGAAACAACTGTACGTCCGTATGTTCGTACGTATGTGTGTTTGTGTTTGTGTGTACTGGTATACCTGTGTTTGTGTGTGAGCGTGTTTGCGTATGTGTACGAGGTGCGTGTATATGCGCGTGCATGTGTTTGTATATGCATTTATTTGTATGTGTGCATGTATCTCTGTGTTTGTGTGTCTGTGTTTGTGTGTGCGTGCGTGTGTGAGAGAGTGAGTTAAGCAATACGTAGCGAGTAGACGCTGTTGCAGTGAGAGTTCAACGCTGGTGTGAATATATGAGCTGGCTGAGACAGTCTGAGCAGCGCTAAACCAACGCAGGCCTGACTTCCACACTGATTTACCACCCCGTCGTCACGCTGACCTGCAAGGTCGAGTGGGGTCAGTGACCCAGGTCAAACGACCACATCAACAGCAGCGTGCTGAGGTCACCGTGTGCCAATTGCAGCCGTCACCACGATGCTGCACAAACACCACTGTCAGCGGGGTCATGCAGGGTCATCACGGGGTCACCAGAGGTCACACGCGACCAAAACTGCTCGTTGTCTATTCACAAACCTCGACGTCGGTGGTCGCGCGCAGTGTGCATGTGTGTGCGTGTGTGTGTGTGTGTGTTAGTGAGAGTTGTAATCGGGCTGAAATGGTCGCAGGGCGAGACAGTGTTGGTTATTGAGCTGCGGTGCTGGAATTACGAGCTGCGCTTGTGTTTGTGCTTGCGCTGCGAGTTAAGATCGTGCCAGCTCAACACTGACAGGTGCCAGTGTGCTCGTGCTTGGGAAACTGGCCTGGATAGATGCTCGTATTCAGTTGTTCAAGTCAAGCAGTAATAATTAGTGAGCTGAAAACAGGAACTAATTATAAAATACCCTGTCTATTATTATTATAATTATTATCATTTTATCAGTGTCAATATCACCCGGTTGTAACTACTCTTATGGATGCTACTTTAGATAGCTTTATAGATTGTAAACACATCATTGTTCTCCTTGGGGAAAGCAAGATACAAATCCTTTTCCTGATAAAAATCTTGAGTATCGATCGCATGTATTTCAAATTTACACATTTAAAATTATAATGAATGTGAAAAAATATTATCTTGTGTACTAGGATAATTTAGGAGCGCATTTATGTTTCCAGCAAACTTGAAATCTGAGGACGAACAGGTCGGACAGGTGGACTTTAAGAATAAAGCAGTTAGTTTGGACACAGAGAAGAAGGCTGATTGCAGCCAGCTAGCTAGCTAGGAGAGAGCGAGAGTGAGAGAATATATTCCTCATTGTGCTGGCTAGCAGTGACTGCGTGTCAGTGAGATGAACAGTGTCAATCATTAGTTGATTGCCACATTATTCTCTGTCTGTCGCGGCTGTGTTTGGTTTTTGTCGCTGCGTATACAATTGTTGCAGTCTTCTTACACTGCAACAACACTCACTGAAAGACACGGCTTGCATTTCACAGTGTCAAGTTGTGCGTGCTAATGCGTTGGCGACCAACTATCTTGCACGAACACACGCCCACACACGTGCACAATGGCTCCACATAATAACAGATGTGGTCATCAGAGACAACGATTGAACCACATTTGTCAATGTTGCCACTTAATCCAAGAAACGACGCAGTTTAACTAATTAATTCCAGGTAATTAAATTGCAACAACCACTTGTTTTCATAGTATAATGTATTTAATATGTATTATAGTGCAAGGATAAGTTATATTAACAGAACAAAATATGTTGGTAACAAAATTCATCTTGCCTCACATAATAATAATAATATATTAGTCCTAACATTAACGTTACATATAATTTACTTGAAGAACTACCTAGAAGCATTGTAGAGTCACAAGTCGAACTTATCTCACTAATTTATAATGTAAAGTAAAGTGCAGGCAAAAACAGTGCAGAAACACTGGCGAAATACCGGACATTTATATCATATGCTCGTGTAATGATTGTAACTCGTGTATTCAGTACAGAATGGGCTCTGTTTTAACGTTGGTTTTGAATTTTTGATAACATTAATCTTATATGAGCATAACAAAGTATTTAAGGTCAATGCACTTCTTCAGACTATTATTCATGTACAAATTACTTCATTGAACAAAGCAGAATCAATCACAATGCATTCACTATTTATATACTTCTACATGTTATGGCTTAATTCATAATATAATGGTTTTGTTGATTGCCCGGGTTCCAGCAACAGTGTATACGCTGCATGTTGCTTCAATGTGATAGCAACTTGCCTGTGCATGTTGCTCCTGTTGCATGCAATATTTATGAGACCGCACTAACGAGCACAGCTCTCCTGCGTGCATGTCAACACTAGCAGACACGCATACACACTTACTCGCAACAACACTGATACAAGCTCTCACTGTGTACCCTTGTGAATCATGCTGGTGCAACATGCCACTACAAACACACACACACACACACACACACACACACACACACACACACACACACACACACACACACACACACACACACACACACACCTACATTGAAAAACTGGTAGATTTCTCCCGAACGACAGGGCTTTGTTATCATTGTGTGCATTTCAGTATATTTCACTCGCACGAACACACAAACATACAAACACAACAGCAGCAATAACAACGCCATGTATTTGTTATGGCGCTGAACTAGTGCAACTAGGCACTGTAGTGCGAGAATACGCCAATACAAAGAGCAAAATTAGAGGAAAACCTAATTATGTATAAGGACAAGCAAGACAAGGGGCATAACTACAAAGCGAGAGAGAGACGCAGACATCGACTTGTAGAAATCCTGTTTGATAACAGTTGAGGCAGATACCAATAAATTGGAATGATTTTGATAAGCACAAGCATTCGGAGATGGCACAAGTTTCGAGAAGAGCAGTGGATGAGCGGGTGTTTGTGGATGTGTGAAACAGATGAGATTAATTCTTTCAAACAGGGCGGATGATGTGGAGAACGGAGAAGTTTGAAGGTGATGCAACTCATTTTGTTATGAGTCATTAAGTTAAGCAGAAACCAACCTATTTTGCTAGATAATGTGATGTAGGGAGACGTGGAAAGAGCCTGAACACGAAGCGACAAGCGCAGCCAGTACGTTCAGCTCAACGCTGAGAACTCCTTTAATCGCCAAGATGATGAAAAAATAGGCACATAAGGAAGCAGGCGTCATTTGGGTGATTAAAGGGAGCATATGATCATTGATTCAATAAAGTAGAGAGCAAAGTGAGGGAATAATGTGGCAAGGTGATTGGCTGCCATGATAATACAATGCTTGAAAAATCTGATTTCATATCGAGTTGAACTAATCAGCGTGTTGTGTGTTTTTCAATATATTCTTGAGCTGATGATGTTTTCAGAGTGCACTGCTATCTTGCAGCCTCCTGTGCTATCATCTGTGCTGGCCCATTACTTCTTCAGTACGTGGCCGACGAGATGCGCCCTCACTCACCCCACACTACTGCCGTGTAACCTGGCCGACTGGCTCCCGCATCACGGTCAATTCAGGTGGGTGTCTTGATAAGCATCGCATTGTGCACAACTCTCTCACATCAAGGCTGCTTCATTCTGAAACTTAATTCTGAGGACACTTACTCAATACATCTCTCATAATAAGTTTCTTTATTAATCAAGACAGTTCCTACGGCTTTGTTGTACTTTTTAAAAGTTCAATTTAGCAATATTTGATTATGATGCACCAAATTGCAACTAGAAGTACGTCCGCGAACCTGTCAATAATATATTGTATGTATAACCAGAACCACTGGTATATGTCACATAATTATCGCTGAAGTTCACCTGATCACAAACTGATTTACACTCGACTGTTATATGCCGCGCTTTTGTTGTATCCTACAGAACTGCGTTTTTCAGTTTACTATTGTATTTCGAAACTCTGCCTCAGAACCAGTCCAAGGAGTCGCTCTTCATTACAAGACAGGTACCACTGTTATACTCCACGCTCTCAATAACCTATAGATTGGTTTATGATAATTCCAAATGTAGTTCTTATCATATGAAATTGTTTTTATATTCTTGTAATATAGGAAATAGGAAACAAGACAGTTGCAATAGTTCAAGGGGGTGTCAACTCTGCTGAATTATCGCTTCCCCTCTGGGACATGGCAGTTCAGGGAGGGAAGAAGCAGAGTCGGCTTTTAGTCGCCTGAAATGAAATTCTTACTGTTTGATATTCGCAAGTAAGCCTCGTGCATATCACCGCGGTGGCGCTTCTATATCTGCCCGACTGTCTGACAGGTAATGAACGAGGCACGTGATGATGCTGATCAGCTAGACTGCTGGCTTCAGTGCACCAGATACCTGTGTCCTCTGGTGCTGCGTCACTCCGATCACGTGCAGCTCACCGAGCCTGGCAGCAGTGCCGTCTGCTTCGCCGGCTGTACTCACTGTCAACCGCCCTTTACTGATGACCTCACTGTCGACGTCACTGATGACGTCACTGATGATGCTCGTCCGGTCAGCAGCTACACAAAAAATATCGCACGATTTATTCAACAAATTATATTATATGGAAAATATTATCATACTATGAGTAATAGTTGATAATATTATGAATAATAGATCATTTGTTACAACTGTTCAACGTCGGTCATATACAATGTATATATAAGTATCGGTCATATATAAGTATCAGTGGCTCTCAACCACAATCAAGCTTTTGGACCCGCTCATGCCCTACAGGTGTGTTTCATCGTGTTTATAAGAACAAACACGTCTTTATCGCTAAAAATGGTAAGAACCAATGTTTATGAATGATCGAAATTGGATCAACTAACTCGTTTTTCATCAACATCATTATCATAATGTGAATGCGCAGATCAAACAATAACTGGTTAGTTACAGTCTTTTGCGAGGTCATTTTCATCCCAAATCATGATTATTCTGTCTGATCATCATGCCGAATGATTTATTATCGGCATCATCGGACGTCTCGCTTCATCTTATTGCCGTCCTTGTTCTCATCATTGAAGCTAGTTTGTTCTCATCATTGAAGCTAGTTTGTTCTCATCATTGAAGCTAGTTTGTTCTCATCATTGAAGCTAGTTTGTTCTCATCATTGAAGCTAGTTTGTTCTCATCATTGAAGCTAGTTTGTTCTCATCATTGAAGCTAGTTTGTTTTTAGTCACATCGCCTCGACGCTTAATCGCTGCGACCTTTGTTTAATCACGGCAGTCTTGCTGGTTCATGTTTTTATTCCCAGTCGTTAGCATTGACTATTTGACCTCTTCTTCCCGCTGATATCATCAGTGTGCGGGCATGTATGAAGCCAGCGTGTCGCCAGCACATGCGCGTGTGTGTGCGTGTGTGTGATTGGTGTGATGACGTCACGAGCTGTCAAAGTATCACACATCGTGTTGCACGGCGATGAGGCATACATCTGAGGTGCATTCAACCGGCCTTCTCACTGGGGCACATTCACGCCGTCTCAAAGACTCGCCACAAACAAACACACGACGAATGTTTGGCGCTCGAGCGACCGCAACAATGCTCTCGCTTTGGCATGACAGTGCGTGCGCTTGGAGAACGTGTATGGTCGTGTAGCGTGGTCTCTACACACACTCTCAGACGATAAGAAATCAACACCGCTCAATTGAGAAGCCTGGTCGAGCACGCTTCTCAATGAACACACATTCACACTTACACATACACACA
Organism: Sacculina carcini; assembly: GCA_916048095.2. Classification (NCBI taxonomy): domain Eukaryota; kingdom Metazoa; phylum Arthropoda; class Thecostraca; family Sacculinidae; genus Sacculina; species Sacculina carcini. Next base: position 521,363 of record OU696579.1, on the reverse strand, counting down.
TACACACTCACACACTCACACACACACTCACACACATACACACATACACACATACACACACATACACACACACATACACATAGACACACACACACACATTCACACACACACACACGCATACACATACACGCATACACATTCACACACAGACACTCATACACACACACGCATACACATACACACACACACACTCACACACACACTCACACACACACACACTCACACACACACTCACACACACACTCACACACACACTCACACACACACGCTCGGGGTGTCGTATGGTCCTAGAGGCCGGTGCACCCCAAAACACAATTATACAAACAAAACAAACACACACACTCACACACACACACTCATACACACATACACACACCCACACAGACTCACACATGCACACACACACACACATACACGCATGCTTGTGTGTCTGTGTGTTACTCCTGGCTATGGATGTCTGAAACTCCTTGTCTTCTCAATGATATGTGTCTAGTAATGAACAAGTATGCATCAGCTTTGCCATGTTGTTATATTCTTTCATGGTTTGTTACGCTTTACTAACAACAACAACAGATAAATGCGGAAATACGTGTAACATTCGCAATACCATTCCAATACATTGCTAATCATTTTTACTGTGGCTTCTATCTTCACACCAGAGCTAACTGCAAGGAATTGCAAATCAATGCTGAATATGTGTGTGTTTTTGTGGCAGTATGGCCCGGTATTTGAGCTGTCACCGGTCGAATTGCTGGCAGCATGTGTGTGTCAAGAAGAGCCACAGTCCAATGAAACAGTACTGCTTCAATTCAGGGAGTCCACTGCATCTTCGTCACACCAGGTCTCTCACAAACACACACAGATGCGGTATAAATTGCCTGTTATGAGTGAAGTAATTCTGTGTTAACTGACAGCTTGTGTTTTCTCACTGCTACGGAAGTTTTTCATGTTACCAGCCGAGATTACGTACTGGAAATATTCACTGCATTTATGGTTATTGGTCTGCACGTGTTTACTGTGAGAATGACGGTGATAACTGTTATGATTGGTGATCCCTGGCAGGTGCTGTGCGGCAGTTTGTGTGAGGAAGCACTGTCGATTGACCGGCTGAATAACAGCTGGATGAGAGGTGAAGCGCTGATGCTTCGTCAGTTGAGTACAGCACTGACCAATTTCCAGCAGCCCAGTGTAGCAAGGAAGCTCAGTGTGGTCAGCGGTCTCAATATCTTCAACACAACTTATTCAGACCAGGCGAGTCTTCTGTTTCATTCCCCACTTGTTTTGTGCTCTTGCTAACATTCCATCGTACATTCTCACACTTGGAACAATGCTGGCATAATAAAGAATGCACTGTTACTTGTTTTCAACTAACCGACCATTTAACTGGTTTTTGTGATTCAGAAATCCGAAACTTCAGAGGATTCTGAATCATTCAAACGTGCTCGACTGGTCAATGAAGTTCCAGCTCAAAAAAAGAGGTTCAAAATGTCGTCCAGGAGAAGAGGAGTGGTGGCAAAACCGAGGCAGCACATTGAAAACGGACAATCCATGCATTCAACGCGGCTTAATTCGCTGTCCACCGACAACAGCTGTGAAGACGCCGTCCTTTCTAGAGCACATCCGCTGTTACTGAGCGCAACATCCGGGAGCACCATACAATTGCAGGACCACGCCAGTCTCAAAGAGAAAATTCTTTCATTGCTCGATCAAATGCAAGAGAAAATATCAAACAGTCTCAGTTGTGACAAGAGTACAGTTATTGAAGACAAGTTCATGAGCTTTGCCCGTTCATTGAATGCAACCAGACTAGTAGAGATATTGGGCACAGCTCACTCTGTCCGTAGTATCAAACAGTGTTTGAGTGAGGAAGAAGTTAGATTACGGTCAGTGTGGATGTCGTTTTGGATGTCCAACACTGTCCATGAACGCCACACCTCCGTACCAAGTCTTGCTTCTTCTGACATAAACCTGTTGGAGGAGCAGATGAAGAACTTAATATCAGTTCCAAGTGCAGATTGTGCAAGCATACGCGATCATTATGATCAGACAATTAGCGGGCAATTATCAACAGACTCCGATCACTACTTCAGTGCAGACGACAATGTATCTAGCACTCCTCTTATTCCAGGTAAAATATAACCAGCTTTTCTATTAACAAATCATTACTATATCAAATATATAATTCAAATACAATATATTTCCAAAGTCAAGATAATAAATCATTAAATTTAGTTTAATAATTTCATAAAACGTATGATATAAATAAATTATTGGCATAGTTTTTTACTTGTTTTGCTTATTGTTAGTTTTGGACTTCCTCGTTTCAATGTTGAGTGAGTATTGAACGTTATGTCGATATGATGTCGTTTCTAATGCCAGGCAGTCAGTCGTGCAATGTACGGTGTGCAACGTCCGTGACTGACAACAACACATCAGCTGTTGATTGGCCAAGTCGAGGCTCGTTTCGTCGTCGACTCAGAGAAGCTGAGCAGCGAGCAATTCTGGCTCAGCGAGCATCGCAGAGCGGCAGTGAAGCGAGCTGTTGTGACAAGGATAGCACGCGAGACACTAATGACAGCCAAATGGCAACTAACAGGTGGGTCACAGACAGGTATCATTGCACAATAACATGAGGAAATCACTTAGTACAAATACACTGACACGGTTGGCCGTGCCTGTGATAAGTTTTGTGTTTGTTATTAAGTTGTTATTCTGTGGCCGATAAAACATAAGAACCAGTACAAAAAGTCAACGTATAATTCTAGTCAACAACAACAACAACAACAAACATGTATTTAATATAGCGCACACAATAATAACAAGCGCGCGACACGCAAAATACGACTGGAGCAAGTGGGAAATTGAGTCAACTGCGCAGGTTGGGTAAAGTATGAACATGCAGCGCAGAACAGAAACACAAACATGTAGCAATTATGAGTCCGAAATATGTAAAAAAATGTGCAAAAGAGAGATAAATCATTGAATCAAAGAAAAAATCGAGTAAATCAATATAAATAGGAAGAATCAGTCAATTATAACATTGCAAACAAGTAAACTTATGAAGACTCTGAGGCCAAAGATAGGAAATGTTTGTGGAGTTCAGAGGAAAAAGTGAGTAGGATTTCATTCGGAGGAGGCGAGGAGGAAGTGAATTATAAATGCGCGGTGCAGAAAAAAAGAATGATTTCGCAGACCAAGTGGTCAAAAACACAACACGGGAACAAAAGTCACATCACAACACCGTGCCAAATATAAATTAATTATTCAGAAGTTTATCTAATTTTTATTTTATTTATTTAGTTTAATTATATTGATTTTAATTTATATGTTTTTAATTTCAATTAATTTTTACTTACTTAATTAATAGTTTATCTGATAAACTATTTATTGTGTATAAAACCAATTATCAGGTAGTGGTACACAAAACTTGACGGTGCAACGCAAAAATTACCTGCAATAGGATTATTTTTACCTATCAAGATTATTATGTATGTTCACCCTTTTGACTGTGAAGATACAGATAATTATAACTAACTATATATTTATAACTATGATATTTATAAACTATACATAAACTGGATTTCAGTTTTCACCTAACTCTATGCTAATATTGTACAATAAATTCATTCAATGAACATTTTCATTCGCAAAAATGTTTTCATAAGTAGTCGTATATGCATTTTCCCACATGTGCATATAAATATTTTTGTGTGCTTGTGTGCTTGTGTACATGTAAACGCGAATGTGTGAATGTGTCAATTTGTCAATATTTAAGTGTGTTTAAGCTCAGATACGCATGGAAAAAGTTATATTTACGCAGATAATTATTTAGTAGCAATCTATTGAAAACTGTCTTCAAACACATGCCGGCACTGGTAGAACTGAAACAATGGTGCAAGCGACCCAAGCGTGCAATGGTGCAAGCGACATCACAAGCAGTTCTGTGTATAATTTCAAGTGATGGAATTCAATTTCACCAGCGATTGCAGTGAGTATGGCTGCATGAAGCTCGCAACACGAGATCGGCATGCGATAACGAGACTGCTCGAGTCTGCTCGTTAACAGTGGCAAGCACGTGCTAGAAAGATTAACGACCCACCATTGGCCACCACATACACACACACATACACACACACACACACACACACACAGACAGATAAACATACACATGCTTACACACCGAAGCTTGCTGTGTGCGTGTGTGTGCGTGTGTGTGCGTGAGTGCGAGCTGACTCACAATCATATTTTAGCGTTTATTGTACAGGTGCAAAGCATGGAATATCGTAACGCATACAAAACAACGCCAAGCGTGCACGCACACACACACACACGCATACACACACGCACACACACACACACACGCACGCATAAACACGTGCGCGTGGTGCAACAATGCAGTAGACACGTGCGGAGAGAGAGGAGAGAGAGGAGAGGTATGGCTGACAGACACGGCGGTTGTACCGCTGAAGAGGCAGCTATGCTTTCTTTGCTTGCTGAACATTCGAGTATCAGCCCGCCTACTAGCGCTGTTTGAATTAGGTTTAATATATTATTTAATAATGAATATATTTGCATGTTTTTCATTCATATAGCAATTTTATGTGTGACGTTATAGTTTGATTTTGTCCTCGGCGTAGATGGATTTATTTATCATTTGTAAAAAAGATAAATAAATCACAGAGAATGTCAGACACTTTGGCTCTCACACTTTGGCTTGTGAAAGTGTGCTAGGCGACTGGAGGTTATTCAGACACGACGTATATTAAAATCCCTACTGTACTCTTACTATATAGCTCGACCATATCTGGTACTATTTTGTCAGTGGGTCACACTGTGCACTGTTGAAATAGTGGACGAAACTTGAATGACAACAACAATGTGGCCGAAATTGTCCTCATATACCTGCCGTCAATTGTTCTTGCAGGCACACTTCACACACAAAGATAGTTTCTTCAGATACAGCACGATACGAGCTGTGTCGCAGCGGGAACGTGTCCAGTGAAATAGCAGACTCAAGTGAAGAAAGCAACAGCTCCGATTTGGAATCAGGTACGTCATTTGTGCATCATTATGACCACCGTTGCGATACCTACAGACCGCTGCTCTTGAGCTTCGAAATTGAAGCTTTCGAACTTATTAGCTTCCAGGATTATGTCTAAGGATTTCATTATCGTAATATCGCTGAATCTATTTGAAATTCCAACGAAATGCAACTGGAATTACAACGCAACTTCAACCATTATCAATGTGATCATGGTAGTGATCTGTGATTGGTGATCTGTGATCGGTGATCATGCTGTTATCCTGAGTAGCACTTCGTCATGCGCTTGTGTGTGTTGGCAGACAAGCAAATGTTGTACGGCAAGTTAGCAGAGTTGTTACAGCTCAGTGGTTCCACCTCTGTCAACAGTATCAATGCCAGCCATCACGTTCTACGACGCGCCATTTCCGACACGTCACATACACGCGTCATACATGGTAAACTAGCATTGTGCTGCCGAAAACGGTATAAGAACATTGAAAGAAATTCGAGCATGAATTGTGGTATAAGTCAGCAAACATTAATTGTACAAATCTTCAACATCTTGTGTGTGTGTTATCTTCACCAGACACCACCTTATACAAAAACTTTATCAGAAGCTTATCTTCCACAGACATTTAATACTTGTGAAACAGTGTACCCTCGACAATGTATATTAATAAACAATTTACGCTTAACGAAATGTGAAGGTTATTTTATATACCGACATCTAAAATTCTACACCACATACTTATTTTACATCTCCTCTAATTGAACTTGTGGGCGAATATCAAACATCACGTCAGTAATGAACGTCCTGCGATTTTCAGATACGGCTGCTCCGTTTACAAGATCACAGAGTGACTCGGCACAATTCTCCGTCAGTATCCCACTTCTCGCTGCCGGAGACCAAAATGCGTCCAGCGGGGACAGTCTTGTGGCCCTTGAAGTTACACGGCGGCTTGTTGACCTCATGCAATCAAACACCATAACTGATGTCGTCTGTGAGGCTGCCATTGATACCACAGATGCAACCAATGACAGCAGGAAATTACCCGCTACACCTTCTACTGAGGTAATCACTGTTCCGTCGCTTACAGTGCTTCATATGATAGAGAAGGGCATAACAACAATGTTCAGTTGTTGAGGAAAATGACTATATGTGATTTTTTTTGCCAATTTACAGTTGTCGCTGATATAAACGGTCAAAAAGCATGTTAGAAACATAGGAATTATCATTTATCGCTCATTATTTATCGCTGCTGTTGTGATGCGTTTGTGCCGTATAAAATTGATTACATCACCCAGTTTTCTATTAAGAGAACATACCCCACAATAAAACATACCCTTGCATGTTATTGTTATTGAATGGAACGTGTGGCGTATACTTACACCAACTTCAAAAGTCTTGCTTCCACTAACTTCAATAGTCTAGTAGCCTAGCTTTTACCCCTCTGAAATGTATGCACGTGTATAGTTTTCTGCTCAACCCCGTAATATTGTTCCTGGCCAGGTTGATGACAAGAAAAACAGCTGCAAGCGCCACCATCATCCGGACACAAGTGTTGTCGACATAATGGCACGTGTTGACAATGAGATGATGTGCTCTGAAAGATCGTCCAGCTTGATGCAGTCTTTTGGCCATCGTCCCGATCATCGCCTCAACGCTAAAAAAGTTGCAGCCGAGTCGTGGTGCGACTTTTCAGCCCGTGTATCGCCTGCATATCAACATAGCCGACTCAACACAGCTGAAGATCATCATCAAGCACTAGATCAGCCCAAGAGAAAGCTCTCGGCTTCGTTTGGAGCCTTGAATATTTGTGATGATGTTGGCTTCGCCGCCATGACGAGCAGTATCAATGAAAGAAGCAGTCGTGATCAAAGAGATATTGAGAAACCTGGCGCAGCTCTTCACACTCACATAAAACATAATAGGCACGTGGTGACTGAGATGCGGAAGGATGAAGTCAGTGAGACCCGACGGTGCAAGATGGGGCCAAGTGGCAGGGCTCAGTCGCTGGACCGTAGAGGAATTCTCAAACAACGTCCCTCTGAGACGACAGCAGAAACATTTCATCTTCAGCATAAACAATGTACCGATCTTCAACAACAAGAAGCAGACGAACGCGCAAGTACCAAGAGAGGAGTGTGTGGAGAGGTTCCTGGCACACTAACACGTGATCAGCGTCCAACTGGTTCTGAGGACGGCCGAACTAATCTCATCAGTCAGCAAGCAAGTGGATATCAGCTCACCAAACAGGTACAACACAATCTACTAATACCCTGGGCCATTCCGAGAGAAATACGACCCCAGTGGTCACTTCTCCTGGTATATTCATGATAAAATACCGGTTAGTATTGGTATATAGATAAACTACTAATACGATTCTTATTAGTAAATTTAGTGCTCAGTTACTAGAAAATATTCCCACGTTAAATTCCTCATGTAATTTTAATATGTATTCGTTGAGATATTCCTCATGCTGTTAATAAGAACTACTCGTTTCTACTATCTACTTTCTGTTTCTACTCGCCAGGAAACTAGCGATGACGAAAGATCGCGATTGACGAAAGAGCAACGCGGTCTGTCAGAGGACGCAGTGACCAGCTGCGGCTCTATGAACCGCAGCAGCTGCCAGTGTTGTGACCAACTGCAGCTGACAGCTATCACCCAGTGGCTTGCAGCAAGCAGAGCTCAGCTGCCCTGTCTAGTTGTCTACACAGGAAAACGTCGCCAACTGGAGCGAGTGAGAATATTATACGCCATCAGTGATAAGATGTTGACTGTTCGTACAGCAAATGTATCTGCAGACTCCTGTACTAAACAATGTGAAACAACAGCCAACCTTTCATACAGTGATTTCAATACAAAATATAACATGGCAGAAATCACAGTTTTCTGTACAAAAATCTAATTGAATAATAATCCCCAATTTTCACACTCCCACTCATTTCACACTCCACATGAAATGGTTCAAATATTGCTCGACAGTGCTTTTGAAACTTTTTCTCACATATTATGATGGTTAGTAAGGCCAATATTTGAGTATTTTTGTCATATTTGTGCTCTGTCCTGTGCAACTTACAAGTAAAAAATAATATTTTGTTGTTCTGCATATAATTTTATCACAGCATAATGTCTGAGTCTGAGCATCACCAAGCTTGATCTGTACAATATTGATGTGAGACAGTTCATATCAGTCCAGATTTCACGAGCTTGTATGACTTGTGGTGTATCATGTTTTGCATTGTTTGTATGTTTGCGGATATGTTAGTGTGTCCTGTCGTGTGTGTACGTTTCGCTCGTCTGTATGCATGTCAAGTGTATGTCTGTGTGTAGTTAGTCTTGGGTCAGTGGTGTGTGTCCGGTGTGTATGTGTCTACTGAACTAGTATGTCTGTGTGTCGTGTTTGCCTTTGTCACTGCGTGTGTTGTTGGATCATGTGTGCGCTTGACCAATTGTATGTCTGTATGCTTGTGTGTGAGCGGTTGTGTCACCTGATGTTTGACCTGAACACTGGGGTCAAATACAGTCGGTCCAAAGATCTCGCATTGTGAACGTCAGTAATTCAGTGGCTAACCAAACGCCACATTGGTGACCCCGACGTGATCGGCTGGTGAGTTCTTGTGCCTTGCATCATATTGTATATATTTTTCTGCTATTTTCACTGGCTACATTTTTTCGTCAAAATGAATGACCGACCGATGGAGACTGGATTTGAAGAGCACGTAAATGCTGTGGCCATAAAGGCACCGCCGTTCATGGAGGGTGCTGTTGACGGTTGGTTTGTCGTTCTGGAGGCGCAGTTTCACTTGCGCAACATCACAGCGGAAAGTACCAAATTTTTCTACGTGCTCTCATCACTTCCACCCAATGTTGTCAGCCGACTTCCGCCATCGACTCTTCAAGAACAGAATTATTCGTCTCTCAAAGCAGAAGTCGTGCAGTTATATCAACGCACCAAGTCGGAACTCTTCGAGGAAATAATTGCCAAGCAGCAATTCACCGGCCGTCCGTCAGTTAACATGGCTGAACTGCAGACAACGGCAGCAAAAGTGGGCGTCTCTGACGATCTCGTGCGCCACCAGTTTATAAAAACTCTGCCGCCGACCATTGGAGCTGTGCTGGCAGCTCAGCAAACAATGGCTTTGAAGGACATGGCTAAGCTGGCGGATGAACTCATGCCACTTCTCAGTGCCAACACTCCTGCTCGCTCCGCTAGTGCCTTCAATACGCATGCATCTCAGCAGCCAACGGCAGGCCAATCGCGTTCATCACGCAATTTCAGCATGCAGCCGTTCCGTCACGGCCAGCGTCCACGAGTGTGCAGATGGCACGTGTTTTACGGTAATTCAGCACGTAAGTGCAAGCCGTGGTGCCAATGGCCGAATAAAACAGCGGGACTACAGATGGAGCCGAGTTCGCGAAGTTCTTCACCAGCGCCTGTTGCTCGCTCTAGAGCCATGCCAACCACTCCAGATTGTCACACGTCGGAAAACTAGAACGGCAGGCTATGGTTGCTGCACCATATGGCCTGCCGCTTCTAACAGTTGCAGCCCGTATCGGTACTATCTGGCTGAACTTTGTCGTTGACACCGGTGCTGGAGTTTCTATTATTCCGCCAAGTGTAGTGAGTACGCTGTCGCTTCAGCCGACTTCTGTACGCATTTCAGCAGCAAACGGCCAACCTATGTCGGTGCATGGCGAGGTCCGTCTTGATATTGTGCTGCAAAAATTGCGTCGAAAATTCGCTTGGACATTCGTTGTCTCAGATGCCGTGTCTCCGCTGCTGGGGCACGATTTTCTTACGCACTTCAAACTGGTGGTGGACTGTCATAACAGGTGTATTCGTGACACCACCACATTGCTCCGTGTGCCAGCCAAATCCAACGATGAGCAGTATGTTGGACTGGTGGTTAATGATTTGAGTCACCTTTCATCACCTGTGCGTTCGCTGTTGACGCAACATGCAACTCTGCTTGCACCACGCTCCGTCTGTGAGAATGTCACTATGCCGGTGCAACATACCATTGACACAGGCAGCGCAGCACCCGTCTTTGCTCGTCCTCGTCGTTTGACTGCTGACAAAGAGCAATCAGCCAAATCTGCATTCGAGGCTCTCATGCAGGCAGGTGTTGTGCGTCGCTCCAACTCGCCGTGGTCTTCTCCGCTCCATATGGTCGCCAAGAAGACACCCGGTGAGTGGCGCATCACCGGCGATTACAGGGCACTGAACGCTCGTACGGTGCCTGATCGCTACCCACTGCCGCATATTCAGGACCTGTCTGCTCGCTTGGCCGGTATGACGCTGTTCTCGAAACTTGATCTGCTCCAGGCGTACCATCAAGTGCCTATGAGCAAGGCAGACACCGCCAAGACCGCAGTCATTACGCCATTCGGGCTTTTTGAATATGTTTTCATGCCGCTGGGTTTGAAAAACGCGGGCGCTACATTTCAAAGGCTGATGAACACCATTCTTTCACATCTGAAGTGCACTTTTGTGTACCTTGATGATGTTCTGGTGTTCTCGCAAAACGAAGAGCAACATCTGCGTGACTTGTCAGCTGTGTTTGATGTGTTCGAGCGGCATGGGCTTCGTTTGTCGTTAGATAAATGCTCGTTCTTTCAATCGAGCGTAGATTTTCTCGGGCATAAAGTCACTGCTGCGGGCGTGTGTCCTCCGGACGCAAAGATCGCTGCTATCAACGACTTTCCGGTTCCAACTGACTCTTCATCTCTCCGCCGTTTCTTAGGCATGGTGGGTTTTTATCGCCGGATGATTCCTGGCTTCGCCAACATTGTGCACCCACTGTCAGAACGAACCAAGCATCAACCCAACAATAAGTCTCTTGCACTGAACGACGAAGAGCTGGCCGCTTTCGATATCATCAAACAGTCACTGGCTAGCGCATGCACACTGCCGCATCCGCTACCGCACTGTTCTCATATGCAACTCGTTACCGATTGCTCTTCGACTGCTGCTGGGGCTGCACTACATCAGATGGTTGACGGAGTACCACAACCCATCTCATTTTTCTCGAAGAAATTGTCTGCAGCCCAGCGCAAGTACTCGGTTTACGACCGTGAGCTCCTGGCCGCCTATTATTCTGTGCTGCACTTTCGACACTATTTAGAAGGTCGGTCAGTGACTTTGTTGACGGATCACAAACCGCTGGTTTCAGCTTTCATCAGCCCAAACGTGGCCAAATCGGATCGTCAGCAGAGGCACTGGTCGTACATTAACGAATACGTGTCAGATGTACAATACATCCGAGGAGCAGAGAACATGGTCGCTGACTGCCTCTCGCGCAGCGTAAGTGCAGTCCAAGTGGACGTATTTGACCTGCCGGCGATTGCGCGCGCCCAAGTCGATGATGCTGAGACACAGGCTGCTGCTGCTTCTCTTACGCCATTTATGACGTCGGGAGATCAACCTCTGCTGTGCGACACATCAACGCCATATTCCAGACCGTTTCTGCCGCTCAAGTGTAGGCGTTCTGTGTTCGATCAGATGCACAGTCTCAGCCACCCTGGAATCACGGCCAGCGTCAAGTTGCTCAAGTCTCGATATGTGTGGCCACAGATGGAGAAAGACATCAAGTCGTGGGTGCGCGCCTGCACGGAGTGTCAACAAACGAAGATCACACGCCACACTAAATCGCCACTCACCGAATTTGCAGTTCCTAGTGAGCGATTCGAATGTGTCCACATCGATTTGGTCGGGCCATTGCCGCCGGCCACTCCACGCGGCCAACCGTTCTCTACGCCTTATCGGTATATTCTCACATGTATCGATAGAGCAAGTCGCTGGTCGGAGGCTATTCCTCTGCAAGACATCACCGCTGTAGCCGTCGCCGACGCCTTCATGACTCACTGGGTGTCGCGCTTTGGTGTCCCGCTTCGTGTGGTAACCGATCGTGGCACACAGTTTGAGTCAGAATTGTTCCGTGAGCTCTCGCAGTTAGTTGGTTTTCACCGCATTAGAACCACTGCGTATCGACCGCAATCAAACGGATTGGTTGAGCGGCTACATCGTGTGATAAAAACATCGATCATGGCTCGGAAGCAATGCTGGCTCTCTGCGTTGCCAGTGGTGATGCTGGGTATTCGCTTGTTGCCCACCGAGTCCGGCATCTCACCATTTACAGCTGTGACTGGCAGCAACATGTTGTGTCCGCGTGTACCGACGGGCGACACCGTCTCGACCAAGGCGCAGCATGAGTTTGTGTTAGATCTCACCAAACGAATGCAAGAAGTGGATTTCCACAAACTGTCTGCCGGTACTTCGCACAACACATCGCCTTCCTACGTGCCTCCAAGACTCATGACCTGTGAGCACGTGTGGGTGCGCGTCGACCGAGTCCGCCGCCCGCTCGAAGCGCCATATCGCGGCCCATTCCGAGTAATTTCCAGATCACCGAAAGTGTTCGTGATTTCTCTGCCGACTGGTGGGTCGGAAACAGTGTCAATCGATCGCTTGAAACCAGCTGTCGTTACTGTACAGTCAGCTTCTCCGACCACCTCGACGTCATGCACACCTACTCCGGCTCCTCGGACACCAGCCGCACTGCGACCTGCTCCAGTACCTGTTCCTCGAGCGTCGCCGCCAACGCCAGTCACAACGCGGACTGGACGAAAAGTGAGATTCACAAAACACCCAGACTACCACTACTTTTGATTATTGCAGTGTAAAATGTATGTTAATATTGTGTATATCTGTATGTACCTACTCGGTGTATGCGTGCGTGTTGAACATGATATGCGTGTTAAGCACTGTGTTTCAATTTGCATATTTGACTACAAGCGCCACACTATCTTTTGTGTAATATTGTTTGTCTTGTCGCGGATATCTGCTCATTCTTCACAAGACTTTGTACCATTGTTTGTCATGCACGCGTATCATTTACACACTGTTTAATGTTCATTTTTGTATTGATCTATATGTACCTATGTTTGTATACGCTGCTGTCGTGCATCGTATTGTGAATCGCCTACCTTGATGCACACGTGATTACCGAGCGTTTCGTTGATCATATATATATGTTCTGATGTCATTCGTACATATCTCTGATATTTTCATTGTATTTTTCAACATGTTATACGCACCACCATTGCTACTGTTTACGCTTACACTCGCTTACTTCACTGCTTGACTAGCTCCGCTTCTGGTGGGGGAGTCTTGTGGTGTATCATGTTTTGCATTGTTTGTATGTTTGCGGATATGTTAGTGTGTCCTGTCGTGTGTGTACGTTTCGCTCGTCTGTATGCATGTCAAGTGTATGTCTGTGTGTAGTTAGTCTTGGGTCAGTGGTGTGTGTCCGGTGTGTATGTGTCTACTGAACTAGTATGTCTGTGTGTCGTGTTTGCCTTTGTCACTGCGTGTGTTGTTGGATCATGTGTGCGCTTGACCAATTGTATGTCTGTATGCTTGTGTGTGAGCGGTTGTGTCACCTGATGTTTGACCTGAACACTGGGGTCAAATACAGTCGGTCCAAAGATCTCGCATTGTGAACGTCAGTAATTCAGTGGCTAACCAAACGCCACAGACTCATGGTCTTATGTCTGGTTTTCAGTTTGGTGCCGTTTATACTGAGTTGTCCGACCAGCACTGGACTGTAGGACAATTGGCCGCACTGACACTGACATTCTGCAGAAAATATCAGAATAATGAAAGACAACAGCTGGACTCATCGACAGGTAGTCGTGCGCAGTCAAACTTAATGTGCAGTTCGTTTCACTGAACAACTGGTATTCATTGCATTGTTCTTGCCATTGATATCAGAGCATCTCATAATTTTGCTTCGATGCAGAAACATTACAATTAATACAATAAGGCACGCTTGTTAATTGATATTTTACAGGTGAACGCCGAGATGTGTTTGACTTCATTTTGGAGCAAGCTCTGAGCCAATGATCCTGGAAGCGTATGAAACTTGACTTTTCAAAATTCGTCACTTTATTATATTTGATAATACAAGAACGTTACCATGTTTGGCTTCAAAATATCTTCAAAATATTTACCTGATTGTTTTATTTACGTTTTGGGTGTTGTTTTGCATGTTATCAAGAAAATTGAAACTAGCATATTTTAATCATTCATCTGGAAAATACACCAGCTCCATTTGTGAATATTTCTGTTTTCAAGTGTTGTTTTCCATTCTACTTGGTATTCTACGTCTAATTTTCGCAGTATATTTCATATTAATACACGAATTCATTAATGGATGAAATAAAATAAAATGAAATATAAATAAATATATGAAATTTATAGAACAAATGAACATTAAAGAAATATATTATATATTGGATATGTAATATACAATATAATATAATATATCATAAATATGTTCAAACAATTGATAAAATGTTTAATCAATTAATATAATTAATAAAACAATTATTTACTTTTAATTGAAATGGTCTTTGCATTGCATTAATTTTGGCGAGTCACGAATTTGTATTCATATTGTCGTTGATTGTAGAATGATTATGCTTTCTCACACACATATATTTACATAGGTTATACCTGGGGTTTATTTCGCTGTGTCAGACGCGCACTGAATGTATTCGTGAGTGCGGCTCTGTTTGGTGCATGTATTTGAGTGTTTTGTTTTGGGCAAAGCAAGTATTGTATTGGCATCCGCACTCTGCGCTATTGCGTATTCTAGTGGTGTGGTTGAGTAACCACTGCTTGGCTTTTTCAGATACGTAAAAAAATTTCCGATTTAATTCGACTCGTGGTTTTGCATATCGTCAATCGCACTTTTTTGTGATTGTGAAATATTCATAATTTGAATTTCCCGCACCATCGATTGATGATCAAAATAGCGATTGGTGGATGAGGGCTAGTTTAATATCATCGTTCTACAATGAGTGCCATGGAACAAGACGAGGCTGCGATTTCTTGCGAGGTTTCACAAGAGGTCGCAGCCAGTAGCACGCATAATGCCGGTACTTCATCTGTCGCCGACCTTCCTGCAGTCGCCTCTGTCGTCTCGCCTCCTCCACTCTTGCCGCCCACTTCACCCGGCCAGCAGCAAGAACTCGAGCAGCCGGGCGGCCGCTCTGTGATGGCTTCCAGCGGTCTGAAACCAAGTGTCAGCGTGCAGCTGCACCCGCTCGTCGTGCTCAACGTGGCTGAGCACTGGACGCGCGTGCGAGCGCAACACGGCGGTCAGGCTCAGCCGGTGATTGGCGCTCTGGTTGGTCAGCAGAAAGGCTGGCTGGTCGAGCTGGTCAACTCGTTTGAGCTGCTCTTCGACACTATTGATGGCCAGCACGTGATCGACACGTCTTACTACGCTCTCAAGGAGGCGCAGTTCAAGCAGGTGTTCGAGTCAGCCGACCTGGTGGGCTGGTACACGACCGGCGGCGCGCCCGATCACGCCGATGTTGCCGTGCATAAACAGGTGACTTCACACCGCGTGTCGTATCAATCGCAACTCTTGTGCTCGTATCATTTTACTCGTGCGTGCGTGGTGTTTTTATGTACATGTCACTTGATCTGTGTTTGCGCGTGTGTGTGTGTGTCAGGTGTGCAAGTTGAGTGAGGGCGCTCTGATGCTCAAGTTGAACCCGGAGCCTTCAGGAGCACAGCTGCCGGTGACCGTGTATGAGTCGGTCATTGACCTGGTGGATGGCGAGGCACAGATGCTGATGCTCGAGACTGGCTACCAGCTGGCGAGCGACGAGGCAGAACGGATCGGTGTCGACCACGTGGCTCGTGCGTCCACGACGACGGCAGCAGGGGGCGGCGAGACGGCAGACAGTTCGCAGCTGACTGAGGTGCTCGTGCCGCAGCACGGCGCCATCAGCATGCTGCACAGTCGCGTGCGTATCGTGCTGCGCTACCTGCAGGCAATGAGGAGCGGCCAGGTGCCGTTCAACCACGAGATAGCGCGTGAGGCCGTGTGTGTCAGTCGACTTCTGCCGCTCGCCAGGAACTCGGCCGGCTTCTCGCGCAATTTGGCCACTCAGATGAATGATGCCGTGCTCACCACATACCTGGCAGCGCTGACCAAGGGCTGCAACAGCACGCTGCAATATATCAACCGTTTCAACACGTTGTATGATAAACAGGGGGTCGGAAGAAGAGTGCGAGGCATGTTTTTCTAAATGTCCTGTTTTTCTCTGCTGAGAAACAATTCATCTGCCAATGAGTTACTCTTATTTGCGTGTTTTCAATTGCTTGGTATGTTGATGTGTGTATTTTTGTTCTGATAAACTGTATATTTTCAATCGATTTCCAATGAATATGTCTGGTATGTGCTATATGTCGTCCACAAAATAGCTTGGATGATAACTATTGCATTCGTGAATACATTGCCTCTGTGTTTTAGCGGGTGTCAACTTCATATGTTCGTTTACCCATATTCTAAATTTGGAGAAATTCAACAGTATTACGGAGGCGTCTGATGGTGAAATGCAGCAAAGCTCAGGTGGCTCTGTTAGTTTAATTTACCGTAGTAGACTGCTGGGTCGCTTTACATTTGTGGTGGGCTTGAGATAAGCACTGGCGCACATTGTACAATTTGTATCTGCCTGAAGACTGGTGGGTTTATTCATTGAGCCTTGGTGTTTCTTTGACAATTTCTTGCATACAAGACATATTATTCCAAATTGAATATGTTCATAACTCTGTTCATGCGACTAGGTATTCATGAGGTGTTGTAATAGTTGAAAAAGACTGAAATATAGCTCGAGATTAGATAAGATATAATGAGACAAATATGATATAATGTGTTATTAAATTGCAGAGTAATAAAATTTAATTTTGTTTCACCTGCAATGTCAAGTGCTGGCATCTGAGGTTTTCATTAGCTCATCTCGAGCAACTGCCGCATGCGATCATTATCAATCAATCAATCAATCAACGATGTATTTGTTATAGCGCCCGTGGTCACAAGCGCGAAAATGACAAAAACAAGACTACTACATACACAAGTACAAAGTGAGAATCAGAAAGAGAATATTCACATAGAGTAGAATAAGAAACCCATAGCAAACAAACATACTTAAACAAGAGAAAAATTAATAAAAGAGTGGATATGCACAAGCGACTTCACATGACAAAATCAATAGAAAATAAGAACAATATAAGCATGAGTACAACAATACAATGGAACAACAATAGACACAAAACAGCACCACAGACATGTAGAGTCAGACCGAGGCATAAGGAGTGAGAGAGTGGGAAACAGTGTCAAAAGAAATAGAGAATAGATATTTGCGGAGGGAAGAAGAAAATTGGCGAAAAGAAGGGGATGAAGTAATAGAGACAGGAAGTGAGTTGTATAGTCGAGGAGCATAGAACGAGAAAGATTTAGCTGACCAAGGAGATTCATTCAAGGCGCGAGGACAGAACAAAGGAAGTGGAATACGGGACGATTGATTGATGAAAGGATCAAGTAGATCAGCTAAGTAAGCTAGAGATTTATAGACACGTAGTAGTTTGTATACAAGACAGCATAGGCGAAAGTGGATACGTGGAATGATGGGGAGCCAGTGAAATTGGAACAGGAAGGAGGAAGTGTGGCGACAGCGAGTGGGGTGGAGTACGAAACGACAGGATTGATTGATGATGCGCTGAAGGATTTTCAAAGAAGACCGAGGTAAGTTGAGGTGGAGTGAGCTGCAGTAGTCAAGACGGGAAAAAATAGGAGAGTGAACAAATTTGATAGCCGAAGGTTGGTCCAAACAAGAGCGGATAGGGTAAAGAGAAGGCAGAATAAGGTAGCAGGTTCGAGCAGTGGAAATGACATTATTGGTAAAAGAAAGATTGAAATCAAAAATAGTGCCGAGGTTACGTACAGTAGTGGAGAGAGGCAGAGGAAGTAAAGGAGGAGTGATACGAGGAGGGTGAAGAATTAAGAACTCGGATTTAGAAGTATTGAGAAGGAGGCGTCGAGATGAGGTCCATAAGGTAATATCACGTAGGATATTGGAAAGAAGAGAAGGATGAGAGAAAGGACAGGGGATACATAGTTGGATGTCGTCGGCATAGATATGGTAAGCAACACTGTGGCTCCGTAGAACTGGACAGAGAGAGGACATATAGAGGTTAAAAAGTAAAGGACCTAAGATGGAGCCCTGAGGAACTCCAGACAATAGAGAAGCAGAACTAGAAGTTGAGGAATTTAAATTTATGGCAAAGGTCCGGTTGGATAAGTAAGAGCAGAGAAGTGATAGGGCAGATGAAGATAAGCCAACGTGGGAAAGATCATGAGTAAGAATAGTGTGGTCAACTAGGTCAAATGCAGAAGACAAATCAAGGAGTACAAGAAGAACAGACTGTTTAAAAGAGAAATGCGATAAGATGTTTTGAGAGAGGGATATGAGGACAGTTTCAGTTGAGTGAAAAGGACGGAAACCAGATTGGAAAGGATCAAGTGCACGACAAATAAAAGGAGATAGTTGAGAAAAGATGGCAGATTCCAGAAGCTTGGAAGAGAAACTCAAGAGTGATATAGGGCGGTAGCTTTTACAATCAGAGGGATCAAGAGAGGTTTTTTTTAGGACAGGATAGATAATGGCATGCTTGTCAGAGAGAAATTTACCGTGGAGAAATGAAGAATTAATTAGATGAAGAAAATACGGGACCAGTGACATAATAGAAGAGGAAATGGCAAGGAAATTTATTGGATCGGCCGGTGAGAAAGAGATTTTTAACTTGGAGATTAGAAAAAGAACACCAGGGAGGTCAATCTGAGAGAAAGAGGGGAAATCATCAACAGAGGAAGTATGAGTCAGAAGAATATTGGAGTGGTTAATTTTAGCTTGTGTAGATATAACCTTATCAGTAAAGTAGGATGATAGATCGGAGGCTGATAGTGAAGAAACAGGATGAAGATTCATTATCATCTACTTGTATGTGTTTTGTTAGCCTGCGTGTTTGTCTTGTTCTCGCCACATCTTCAATGGCTCCGCTCAGCGACAAAGACATCGCGTGTAAGGTGAAGTCAGAGTTTGCGCGAGGCAACTACGCCAGTTGTCTGGAGCTGCTCGGTAAGCTGTCAGTCAAGGACGATGACGTCAAACTGATGCACAACAAGGCCGTGGTGCAGTTCTATATGAGCGGAACAACGCAGGTCGACACCTTCCAGAAGGCACTCAAAGAACTCTTCGAAAAGGTGGACCATTTGTCTGCATGTTGACCATTGCTTCTGTATATGTATATTGTATGTGGATGTAAATATGGATATTGTATGTGGATGTAAATACGTGGAAAAAAATATGTGTAGTATTTTTTATATGTATGCGTTAACTTGTGTTGTGTATACATGTGTCATGTGAGTGTGCATTGTAAATAAGTACGGAGTTCGAGTAAATCTGGACATATGCCTAGGTGTATGTGGATGTAAATACGTGAGAAAAAACTTATGCTATGCTATATAGCGTTGTTAGGTGGTTGTATGATGAAGATGTGTGTATAGACCGGTTATTCGAGTGCCAACATAAGGCACTGTTGTGTGTTTACAGATAGAATACAAATAGCATCAGAGAGTGCCGTTGTAAAGGCCAAACGCTCGTCTCTTATCTGATCTGATCTGTGTATTTTACTTGGGAGTGTTGTGTTTTTCATACACATCATTGCGTTCATGAGGCGTATACAATGTTCCTGCATCTGCTCTGTAATTTGAAACTCACTAGAAACTTAGAAACTCACATTAGAAACTCCTCACTATCTTGGCAGACGTTGAAATAGGGAATTTGATACGAACATTCAATGAGATTTAGGCGAATGTTGTTGGGCGTTTTCTCGCCGCCAAACACCTAATGTTTCATGCTTCATGTTAAAACTATCATATCACGAGGTACTGGATGACTTTTCTCTGTGTTTGTGCTGACAAGACTCTGTGAGAATGCCAGATTGATGACCTATGATGACAAATGATGATGTATGACAACTTGAAGCTTATTATTGTAATATGCCAGCCTTCAAGTAGAACTGTAACGAGCTGTGTGTATGTATGCATGTGTGTGTGTACGCAGCCAAATTTATGCGTGCTTATGAATGTTTGTACATGTATGTGTATGTTTGTTCAATGCTACATTGTAAATGTACGGTAAATTGTACTGTCTGCACGCATCTGAGACATATTGTGTAGAGACTGAGTAATATAAATGCTGATGAATAAATGAGACGGAATGTGCAGGCTCGTCTGCGGCCGGAGGGACTGTCAACACTGGAGCACGTGGCTAGTTGCGTGCTGTACTACAACCACGCCGTGCTGCTCTACCATCACCGACAATATCGCGCCGCACTCGCCATCCTCAGCAAAGTGTTCAAATACATCGAGTCTCTGGGTGCGTGTGTTGCAGTAGCGACTACGTGTGATAATATGCAGCCAGCTGCAATTGCGTCACTTGTGCTGATCATGCAGGAATTGGTGTGCCTGGTGATGTCGTATCGAAGTCCTCATTATGATGTGTAATGTGATGGTTATGCGAGTTCATCAGTGTTATGAGGCGTGTTTATGGTGCGTTATGTGTGAGCTTAGTACGCTCAACAACATACCATCGTTGCCAACTTGTATATTGTGTTATTTCACCATTATTACACCAATGCTACTGCCTTGTTTCACCATTTTAATATGTTATTACACCATTATTTCACCAGTTTACACCATTGTCACAGTATTGCTACACCATTAATATACCGTTATTACACCATTAATATACCGTTATTACACCATTAATACACCGTTATTACACCATCAATACACCGTTATTACACCATCAATACACCGTTATTACACCTTTGCCACACCATCATCACGCTATTAATACACCGTTGTTACGCCATTATTACACCGCTGTTACAACATTAATACACCACTGGTACACCATTAATACACCACTGGTACACCATTAATACACCACTGTTACAACATTAATACACCACTGGTACACCATTAATACACCACTGGTACACCATTATTACACCCGTTATTACACCATTATTACACCACTGTTACACCATTATTGCAGCGTTATTTTTGCATTGTGTTTTGTCTGCCAGACGACTCGACGTCGAAGCGTATCGGCTTGTTATTGGTCGAGTGTTACCTGTGTTGTCACCAGCCCACCGCCGCCCTGTCCGCCATCAAAGTGATCGAAGTCAAGTTCCTCTCCAAGCCGGAAGATGTCAAGAGAAAGGTGCTCATGGTTCAGTCACGTGCTCTCATTTTAATGAGGATTTTCCATGTTTTTCTGCTTGTATCATCTCTCTCGCATTAAAATGCTCATTGTATTTTCGTGTATCTTCTCGCTTGGCTTATAAGCACGTGAAACTATTATGTATTTCTCTGTTTAATTTGTATTTTTCGTTTTATGTGTGTGTGTATGTATTTGTTTGATTACGTGGTTGAATGGTTATTGACTAATGATTGGTGGTTAATGTGGTTGTACAGGACGGTTCGCCGACGGGTTTGTATGTTCGTGTGCAGAGGTGCAAGTGTCGAGCTCTGTTGCAAACTCACAACACTCTAGAACTGACTCCTCTGCTGCAAACCCTGCCCGGCCCGGTGCGTCAATGTGTATGTATGTGTGTGTGTGTGTGTATGTGTGTGTGTACGTGTGTGTGTGTGTATGTGTGTGTGTGTATGTGTCTGTGCGTGTCAATGTTTATGCGTGCGTCAATGTGTGTATGTGTGTGTGTGTGCGTCAATGTGTGTGTATGTGTGCGTGAATGTGTATGTGTGTGTGTGTCAATCTCTCTCTCTCTCTCTCTGTGTGTGTGTTAATGTGTGTGCGTGTATGTGTGTGTGTGTGTGTGTGTATGTGTGTGTGTGTCAATGTGTGTGTGTACTCAGCTATTTGTTTATCACAGGAGATGAGCTGTGCTCGTACTGTCCTGTCTCCAACCAACCCTCTAGTAACCTATCTTCCTTGAAATTCCCAGTATTTCACACACTATCCAGTCTTTCTTTATATTGTGTGTGTGTCAATGTATTTATGTGTGTGTGTGTGTGCGTGTGTGCCAATATGTGTGTGTATGTGTCAATGTATGTTTGTGTATCATATTTGTTGTTTCTTATGGTAAATATATACACGAATTTGAACTATGATATTTGATGTGTGTTGATAAGCTTCTAGAGCTTGGTATAATTACTTGCGTATTTTTCTGTTTACGATAACCACAGCGGTGTGCTGGTGTGTATATACACATTTGTGTGTGTGTGTGTGTCACGCAGAGTGGATATCAGTCATTCCTGCACAGCTACTCGTTGTATCTGTCAGGCCGGTGTGCCGATGCGCTGGCAGTTCTCAACAACACCGTGCACCGTGGCGACACAGTGGATGCCAAGCTGTCTGGCGTATCAGACACGGGCGAACACCAGGCCACAATGTACCACAACAACCTGGCCTGCATCAATCACTACATGAACAAACCGAACACGGCCGCCTTCCACCTGCAAGCGGCGCTCAACGAGAACCAGGCGGCAGCCGCCGGTGCGTCTCAATTGCCTCATTTCTGTCTCGCTGCGCCACGACTGTCGCGCACGTGCAAATTCCGGCTCGAATTGTGTGTTTGAGAGTAGCATGTGTTGCCCGCTGTTCAAGGGTACATTTTGTTGTGTCGTGTCCCACGTGTGCACCTTTCTGTGTGTGTGTGTGTGTGTGTGTGTGTGTGTGTGTTTTTTTTTACTGTGTAGAGACGAACATAAACTGTGTTCAAGACAACATGCTGTTTGATGCTGTGTTCTACTGTGTTTGTGCGTTTGTTGCAGAGCTGGACGGAGGAAGAGGACGGCAGGATGATCCTGCTCGCTGCTCTTCCTCGTCGCCGGCTGGTGGCAAGGCTCTGCACACGACGGGAGCGTCGCGTCACCATGAGCTCCTGTACAACATGGGCATTGTGCTGCTACACGCCGGACAGCCGCGGCGAGCGTTCGATTGTCTGGTTGAGTCTCTGCAAGTGTTCACCACCAACCCGCGACTGTGGCTGCGTGTGGCCGAGTGTTGTATCATGGTCCACCGACACGTCAGTCGCACACACACACACACACACACACACACACACATACACACAACCACACACACACACACACACACACAACCACACACACACACACACACATACACACAACCACACACATACACACAACCACACACATACACACAACCACACACATACACACACATACACACATACACACACACACACACACACACACACACACACACACACACACACACACACACACACACACACACACACACACACACACACACACACACACACAACCACAGGCGTACCGGGCACGCTGGCTCGTTCTCGAGCCGTGCGACGATTCTTGTGAAAAATTCAACAAACTATGTTTTTATCTGTGCTTTATATATTTCCCTGGATGTAACGGTTTTTGGCTTAATCATTTTAAACAGTGCTAAGCGATACAGCTACAAAAACTCGAAAGTCCAGGTGTTGCAAGAGATGAGTGCTGATTTTAAAAAGCTGCTAACACAGAAATAGATAAGGCAACCGCTGGTCCCGATGGTATTGACAGTGGATAATACATCAATTCAGGAGATATACTGTATAAATCATGTGTTTATCAACTGGCAAGTTTCTTGTGTCAATCTGTATGTGTGTGTGTGTGTGTGTTAGGAGTGTTACGGTCGCGACAAGGACGAGTTCAGTGCGGTGAATTTGGTGGAGCAACGAGTGGGCTCAGGACCTCATCGCAAGCTGATACTGCGCACCACTGACTCCAACTGCAGGTACACAAACACACTGACACATACACTGACTCTAAATGCAGGTACACAAACACACTGACTCTAACTACAGGTACACAAACACACTGACACATACACTCACTCTAAATGCAGGTACACAAACACACTGACACATACACTGACTCTAAATGCAGGTACACAAACACACTGACACAAACACTGACTCCAACTGCAGGTACACAAACATACTGACACACACACTGACTCTAAATGCAGGTACACAAACACACTGACACACACACTGACTCTAAATGCAGGTACATACACTGACATGCACTGACACATGTGCATTTGTAGGAGAGAGTGGGCGAGAGAGAGAGAGAGGAAAGTGCACCGTGTGACGTGGGAGAGAGTGGGCAGGCAGGCAGGTAGAGGATATGAGTTGATTATGTCACGTGTGCTGACTTATTTATTAGTTTAATCTGCTAATTGTTATTATATGTATTAATTCTTCATTTACATTATTAATTGATTTTGGTTTGTTACAAGTTTGTGTACATGCACTTTTATCTGTTGGTTAAATTTAGTATTTTTGTTTATTTTAGTCTCTTTCTTCATTAGTAGTCATTAGTAGTCATTCTCATTCTTCATTAGTCTCTTTCTTCATTAGTCATCTTCCCGATTGTGCTCGAATTTCTCCAACCCTTTTACTCAATATCTTTTGGCAGCTTTTCCTACATGAGGCCACCGCGGGGTGGTAATATTACTTGAACTGTTCTCATGTCACTGGACTTGCGTGTAACTGGCATGATAACAATAGTGATAATATTAATAATGTTGACGACAGTCGGGACGAGACGTCGGCCGCAATTCCCAATCCGACCATGCAGTTTGCCGGTCTGGCGCTGCGCAACGCCTGGCTTATTCTCGGCGAGGACGGCGAGGGAGAATGTCCTGTCAACGTTGAGCCCGCCAACCCCGTCACTGCAGATCAGGTGTGTATCAGACCAGGTGTATTACTGTAGATCAGGTGTATCACTGTAGATCAGGTGTATTACTGTAGATCAGGTGTATCACTGTAGATCAGGTGTATTCCTGTAGATCAGGTGTATTACTGTACATCAGGTGTATCACTGTAGATCAGGTGTATCACTGTAGATCAGGTGTATTACTGTAGATCAGGTGTATTACTGTACATCAGGTGTATCACTGTAGATCAGGTGTATCACTGTAGATCAGGTGTATTACTGTAGATCAGGTGTGTATTACTGTAGATCAGGTGTATCACTGTAGATCAGGTGTATCACTGTAGATCAGGTGTATCACTGTAGATCAGGTGTATCACTGTAGATCAGGTGTATTACTGTAGATCAGGTGTATTACTGTACATCAGGTGTATCACTGTAGATCAGGTGTATCACTGTAGATCAGGTGTATTACTGTAGATCAGGTGTATCACTGTAGATCAGGTGTATCACTGTAGATCAGGTGTATCACTGTAGATCAGGTGTATCACTGTAGATCAGGTGTATCACTGTAGATCAGGTATATCATTGTAGATCAGGTGTATCACTGTAGATCAGGTGTGTCACTGTAGATCAGGTGTATCACTGTAGATCAGGTGTGTTACTGTAGATCAGGTGTATCACTGTAGATCAGGTGTATTACTGTAGATCAGGTGTGTATCACTGTAGATCAGGTGTGTATCACTGTAGATCAGGTGTATCACTGTAGATCAGGTGTATCACTGTAGATCAGGTGTATCACTGTAGATCAGGTATATCATTGTAGATCAGGTGTATCACTGTAGATCAGGTGTGTCACTGTAGATCAGGTGTGTATTACTGTAGATCAGGTGTATCACTGTAGATCAGGTGTATCACTGTAGATCAGGTGTATTACTGTAGATCAGGTGTATTACTGTAGATCAGGTGTATTACTGTAGATCAGGTATATCACTGTAGATCAGGTGTATCACTGTAGATCAGGTGTATCACTGTAGATCAGGTGTATCACTGTAGATCAGGTGTGTTACTGTAGATCAGGTGTATCACTGTAGATCAGGTGTATTACTGTAGATCAGGTGTGTATCACTGTAGATCAGGTGTATCACTGTAGATCAGGTGTATCACTGTAGATCAGGTGTATCACTGTAGATCAGGTGTATCACTGTAGATCAGGTGTGTATCACTGTAGATCAGGTGTATCACTGTAGATCAGGTGTATCACTGTAGATCAGGTGTATAACTGTAGATCAGGTGTATCACTGTAGATCAGGTGTATTACTGTAGATCAGGTGTATTACTGTAGATCAGGTGTATCACTGTAGATCAGGTGTGTTACTGTAGATCAGGTGTATCACTGTAGATCAGGTGTATTACTGTAGATCAGGTATATCACTGTAGATCAGGTGTATCACTGTAGATCAGGTGTGTTACTGTAGATCAGGTGTATCACTGTAGATCAGGTGTATCACTGTAGATCAGGTGTATCACTGTAGATCAGGTGTATCACTGTAGATCAGGTGTATCACTGTAGATCAGGTGTATCACTGTAGATCAGGTGTGTATCACTGTAGATCAGGTGTATTACTGTAGATCAGGTGTGTATCACTGTAGATCAGGTGTATTACTGTAGATCAGGTGTGTATCACTGTAGATCAGGTGTATCACTGTAGATCAGGTGTATCACTGTAGATCAGGTGTGTTACTGTAGATCAGGTGTATTACTGTAGATCAGGTGTATTACTGTAGATCAGGTGTATCACTGTAGATCAGGTATATCACTGTAGATCAGGTGTATTACTGTAGATCAGGTGTATCACTGTAGATCAGGTGTATCACTGTAGATCAGGTGTATTACTGTAGATCAGGTGTATCACTGTAGATCAGGTGTATCACTGTAGATCAGGTGTATTACTGTAGATCAGGTATATCACTGTAGATCAGGTGTATCACTGTAGATCAGGTGTATCACTGTAGATCAGGTGTATCACTGTAGATCAGGTGTATCACTGTAGATCAGGTGTATCACTGTAGATCAGGTGTATCACTGTAGATCAGGTGTATCACTGTAGATCAGGTGTATCACTGTAGATCAGGTGTATCACTGTAGATCAGGTGTGTTACTGTAGATCAGGTGTGTATCACTGTAGATCAGGTGTATCACTGTAGATCAGGTATATCACTGTAGATCAGGTGTATCACTGTAGATCAGGTATATCACTGTAGATCAGGTGTATCACTGTAGATCAGGTGTGTTACTGTAGATCAGGTGTATCACTGTAGATCAGGTGTATTACTGTAGATCAGGTGTATCACTGTAGATCAGGTATATCACTGTAGATCAGGTGTATTACTGTAGATCAGGTGTATCACTGTAGATCAGGTGTATCACTGTAGATCAGGTGTATCACTGTAGATCAGGTGTATCACTGTAGATCAGGTGTATTACTGTAGACCAGGTGTATTACTGTAGATCAGGTGTATCACTGTAGATCAGGTGTATCACTGTAGATCAGGTGTATCACTGTAGATCAGGTGTATTACTGTAGATCAGGTGTATTACTGTAGATCAGGTGTATCACTGTAGATCAGGTGTGTTACTGTAGATCAGGTGTATCACTGTAGATCAGGTGTATCACTGTAGATCAGGTGTATCACTGTAGATCAGGTGTATCACTGTAGATCAGGTGTATTACTGTAGATCAGGTGTATCACTGTAGATCAGGTGTATCACTGTAGATCAGGTGTATCACTGTAGATCAGGTGTATCACTGTAGATCAGGTGTATCACTGTAGATCAGGTGTGTATCACTGTAGATCAGGTGTATTACTGTAGATCAGGTGTATCACTGTAGATCAGGTGTGTATTACTGTAGATCAGGTGTATTACTGTAGATCAGGTGTATCACTGTAGATCAGGTGTATTACTGTAGATCAGGTGTATCACTGTAGATCAGGTGTGTTACTGTAGATCAGGTGTATCACTGTAGATCAGGTGTATCACTGTAGATCAGGTGTATCACTGTAGATCAGGTGTATCACTGTAGATCAGGTGTGTATTACTGTAGATCAGGTGTATCACTGTAGATCAGGTGTATTACTGTAGATCAGGTATATCACTGTAGATCAGGTGTATTACTGTAGATCAGGTGTATTACTGTAGATCAGGTGTATCACTGTAGATCAGGTGTATCACTGTAGATCAGGTGTATCACTGTAGATCAGGTGTATAACTGTAGATCAGGTGTATCACTGTAGATCAGGTGTATTACTGTAGATCAGGTGTATTACTGTAGATCAGGTGTATTACTGTAGATCAGGTGTATTACTGTAGATCAGGTGTATCACTGTAGATCAGGTGTATCACTGTAGATCAGGTGTATCACTGTAGATCAGGTGTGTATCACTGTAGATCAGGTGTATCACTGTAGATATTTCATTATCACTGCCATATGTTGTCATTTGATAATTGTTCTGTGTGAGTTTATAGAACTGCACATGACATGTTCCAGTGATCTGTAATATCTGATTCCTCAGTTTTTTATCCACTAACTCTTAATGTTCCACACCAGCGCTGAATAAGCCCAGCATCAGTGTAGTGATGGTGATAGTTGATCGTGTGGCTGTTGTGTTCAGGTGCAGAGTATCAGGTGTGCAGTGTTGGCCGCGCTGAGCTACGTGCACCTGTGTCTGCACGAGCCTCTGCTAGCTCTGCAACGCGCCGACCAGTTGGGCCGGCAGCGGCACGTGTCTCCCGCACTCTCTCTGCTGGCACGCTCTTACTCTGCCGAGGCCCTGTTGATGATGGACCGCGGCGAACAGGCGCTGGCTCAACTCACCACTCAAATGGCCGCAGGTTACAACTGTACGCTGTGTAATTGCCCGCTAGTATATTACATGTATCAGATAATGAGCATATTAACAGTTGCTGGCAAAGTCTCTATGCTGACATTTCGGCGCCAGTAGCCCTGATTCGGTCGACGTTCTGCGATGGAAATAACAGCAGGTATCATTTCTACCTCTCATTAGACTGTGTGTTTGTTTCATGTGCTACACTTGTTCCGTGTTTGTATGTGTGTGTGTCAGTGAGTGACGGAGACTCGCGACACAGGCCGCTGTTGCTCACTCACGACTCGACGGACACTGGCGAATGTGGCGCGCTAGAGGGCGTGTCTCCCGTGCTACAGCGCTGGCGTCCTGCCACTGTGTCTGCGGCCAGACTTTGTGTCCAATACAACATGGCTGTCGTGTTCACGCGACGACATATGCTCGACAAGGCCTGGGAACTGCTCAAAACCGTAACTATCACCAACACGGGCACTAATGCAGTGTAAAATCAGCGATGTGCTGATATTATGCGTTCCAGAATCAAGTCGTTTCAAGTGAATATCTCGATAAACAAATTAGTTATACACGCACATTCTGCAGGTGATTCAATCATTAAAACCAGTGGTTCTCAACCATTTTCTTGCCGTGCCCCTTCAACACAATGCGAGTCCCTGTGGGCCCCAGAAACAGTGTGTGGCCCTCCTAGAAGTCCTTGTGGTCCCAAACACGCATGGATGGTGGCGTCACGACTCCTCCAGAGCTCATGTACCCCGGTGAATATTCCCACTGACCACCAGAACAACGTCATGACCTTGCATATAGGTGAAGTGAACACACAGACATTGGCGCATCACATGATTGAAATGTGCAACATCGAAAATATGAATGAAATCAACGGTTTCAACATGCAGTTTTCGTGGTCCTTGGGAAAATATGGTGGCCCCTTTTTAAATTCGGTGCTACGGTCCCTCGAAAGAATCCCATGGCTTCAAGGAGGCCGTATGACCCACGTTGAGAGCGTTTAGAGCGTAGTACTGAAGAAACATAGTTTTATTGTCCAGCTCCTGATCTCAGTGATAATTGGCCTGGATATTGACGTAGCAGTGTGGTTGTGTCGTGTCAGATGAACCCGGCCACGGCTGACGTTCCAGCACTGGTCGTTCGTCTCGCCATCTACATCCAACTCAAACACGGTGTGTGTGCGTGTGTTAAATGTGCTGTTCTTTGTTGAGTAGCAACACTTGAGTGCAATGATTCGTGCTTCTCTCATGTGCTGCTAACACTCAAACTGAAAATTACTCATCAAACTCAACATTTCTTGCAATTCTCCGGCACAATGTGTATGTGTGTGTGTGTGTGTGTGTGTGTGCAGGTCACCTGGATATGGTGCGGTCGATTATGAAGCAGCATGCGATCAGAACATTGTGAGTGTCGGTATCATTGCACTGTTCATCTACGTTGTGTGTTGATGCTGGCCTCTCTCTGTGTGTTGATCAGTTAATGATTGGTGATTGGTCGATAGCAGCGATTCTCAATATATATTGATTGTAATTGATTCACCACACAGTAACATACACTAGCTGAGGCGTAGTGTAACACATTGACTATTCTATGATCAACAAGTGAATTGATCATGGCACCAGCTCGGCGGGAATGTGAATTAACACCACGCTGCGAGACATATCACAATAAAACAAGCAGCATGGTGCCATAACAATTTGCACGAGCTTCATTGCCCGACACTTGGCCTCGTGCTCAAACAACATCAGCAGAATTCATAAGCCGTGTGTGCGTGCGTAAAAGACAGGAGTAATAAGAAGTTTAGCAAGAGACAAATTGTCATGAATAGCATAACTGCGTTGCCGTAATGATTAAAAGTTTATCAGCCACCCGGGACTAGACACACACATGCACACACACACACACACACATCTCTCTGTCTTAACCAATATATCAAGCAGGCAAATGCGCCCCACACCTCAACAAGCCCAAGTTCAAATGCACACCCGACGTACAAGGAAATATGCTAACATTTCTACACCATTCAACCGCATAAATTCTCTGTCACCACTGCACACAAACACGCACTATCAGACAGACAAATGACACGTGAAATACAGCTCGTGTGTGGAGTGAGATCACAGAACGGCTGTGTGACGGGCCGCGGTGCTTGGTGGCGCCGTCATGGTGGCGGTCACTTGTGGTGGCGGAGGTGGAGGCGGACACAACAGCGGCTTCTGCACAAACTCCTCACCGTAGATGAGAATCAACGCTCCGGTGCCATAGCCCATCAAACCCCAGAATATCAGCGATAACAGTGTCTCCACCGTGTACTCTGCACACAAACACACACACACACACATACACACACACTGGATTATGAAGCTGTTCAACATCTGTGGCTTTAGGCTTTATGAATAAAATCTTAGCTGGATTGGTTAGCCGTTCTGTTTTGAAAAGCAATTTGTATTTGAGCTTTAATTCGCAGAATATGCCCGAGTATGCATGCATGCATGTATGTGCGTGTGTGAGTGAGCCTCATGTGTGACACACCGGACGGTACGTAGAGAGTGGAGACGAACATGAGCACGGAGCATGCGAGCAGTGCCAGCAGTGTGAGCAGCTTGCGATCTGCCGGTCTCACACGACCGCTGACACTCAACAACGGACTGGCGCTTTCTCCCGGCTCCACGCAGTAACTGCCCAATAACAAGTCAATACCGTCCTGCCACAACACACACGTGCACGCTTACTATTACCATTATTAATTACATGCAAATCCAGCAGCATGGGAAGAGTGCAAAAGGCACTATTATCACCCTGCGACGGCATCATGTACTGTTTGTGCCCAAAAGATGAAGAGAAAACGAGAGTTCTAGAAAGCTAGTCAGGAAGATGCAAGCTAATACACATGAACTAACATACATAGACATGGCATACATGAACAAACACACACGCATGATACACACAAACACACATGATACACACAAACACACATGATACACACAAACACACATGATACACACAAACACACATGATACACACAAACACACATGATACACACAAACACACATGATACACACAAACACACATGATACACAAACACACACACATGATACAAACACATACACACATGATACACAAACACACACAGACATGATACACATACACAAACACACACACACACACACATGATACACAAACACACATGATACACAAACACACATGATACACAAACACACATGACACCCACCCACACACACACAGCCATGATATACACCCACACACACATACACACAGCCATGATATACACCCACACACATACACACACAGCCATGATACACACACACAGCCATGATACACACACACAGCTATGATATACACCCACACAAACACACACACACATGATACACAAACACACACATGATACACAAACACACACATGATACACAAACACACATGATACACACAAACACACATGATACACAAACACATATGATACACAAACACACATGATACACAAACACACATGATACACACACACAGCCATGATACACAAACACACATGATACACACAAACACACACACATGATACACACAAACACACACACATGATACACAAACACACACACATGATACACACAAACACACATGATACACAAACACACATGATACACACAAACACACATGATACACAAACACACACGATACACAAACATACACACATGATACACAAACACACACACATGATACACACAAACACACACACATGATACACAAACACACACACATGATACACAAACACACACACATGATACACAAACACACACACATGATACACACAAACACACATACACACCGACATGATACACATACACAAACACACACACACACACACACATGATAAACAAACACACAGCCATGATATACACCCACACACATACACACACACACACATACACACAGCCATGATATACACCCACACACACCCACACACAGCCATGATACACCCACACACACACACAAGATGTGTGCACCTGTCGTCTGCCGTCGCAGAAGTTGTTGATATGGTAGCGTTTGAGCGAGTGATATCCATCACGCAGTGCGCCAGCCACGCTGCGCTTGCCTGTGCGAGTGAAGTCGGTCTTGAGTGCGCATGTGCCGGCGTATTGCAGTGACAACACGTCGGCATGATCGGCCCACACCGCCTGAAACAGCCAGTGAAACGCATCATCTCCTGACAGCCACTCTTGCTCGGCCAGCACGTTCAGTCGTCGCAGCGCGTGTTGCAACTGCCGCCGAGCTAACATGCTCTGCACGACGTTGGTACGGTCGAGACAGTCAATGCAGTTGGTACGAAACACGCCCGTCTGGCTGACAGCCACCGCACCATCTGCGCGCAACATGAAATAACCTGCACACACACATACGTATCATTATATATTGTATTTGACTGCGCCTATTAGTATTATATTGCATAAATATGTTATTACCAGACGTATTATTATTATGTGTGTGTTAAGCTATGTAGTTCGTGTTAGTTTGTGGTGTTGCTGTAGTGAGTTTGAATGCGCTGCAATACAAGCATATACCACTAGCATATACCTTACAAACATACTATACACAAACACACACGCACCCATTTGTTCTTGCTCGGAGGCCACTCGGTCGAGCAGCACGTTGAGTCGATGCCAGCGCATTTTGCGACACTCGTGGTGAAAATCGAACGGCTCGTAGCGCACGCCGCTGCCGTGCAGTTGTCGGCAGCCGGCGGCCAGGCGCTGCTCGAGAAGCTGCTCGGCGCCGCGCTGGTCTATCAGGTTGAGCACGACCTGCGAGCCGTAGCTCAGTTGCTGGTTGTTGAAGTGCAGCGCGAGAGCATCCAGTTCTAACTCGTCCACACTGGCAGTTGTGTCTGTCGAGCGCTGGTGTTGTTGGTGCCAGAGACGCGGGCGAGGTTTATACTGCAGGTTGGGGTACTGGCTCCAGTATAATGGTATTGAGCCACGCGTCTGTCCACCACACACACACACACACACACACAGGCAATAGAGAACCCACGGTGTTCATGCCAGCAATGTCTCGGTGAAGACATACTCACAATATGCCACCTGCTACCCGCAAATACCAACGTCTCATCGACAATAACTATCAGATAGCAGTGAAATAAGAACAAAATGGAAACAATACAATAGCTATAATGCAGTGATCAAAACCTGTTAGCAGCCCAGCGATATTAATAAAGATGAACACAAATGACAAGAAGAATAACAACCGAGCCCAAACAGACACAAACAACAACCAATTCCTAAAAATATAAATATAAGCATTTAGCAGTTATAGGACATGATATAATGTGTATGTGTGTGTGTGTGCGTGTGTGTGTGTTGACCTGCACAAAAGAGCATATGTTGTCATCGTGTTGGATTATCTGCTCGGTCTCGACCATGTTGGCCACGTGACCCTCGCAGTCAACACCACGAGTGAACAACCTGTACCGCCACATACAGACACATATATCCCAGTGGGTGAGTCAATGTGAGTGAGTCAATGTGAGTGAGTGAGTCAATGTGAGTGAGTGAGTCAATGTGAGTGAGTCAATGTGAGTGAGTGAGTCAATGTGAGTGAGATAGTGAGTGAGTCAATGTGAGTGAGTCAATGTGAGTGAGTGAGTCAATGTGAGTGAGTGAGTCAATGTGAGTGAGTGAGTCAATGAGAGTGAGTCAATGTGAGTGAGTGAGTCAATGTGAGCGAGTGAGTCAGGGAGTGAGTGAGTCAATGAGAGTGAGCGAGTCAATGTGAGTGAGTGAGTCAATGTGAGCGAGTGAGTCAGGGAGTGAGTGAGTCAATGAGAGTGAGCGAGTCAATGTGAGTGAGTGAGTCAATGTGAGCGAGTGAGTCAGGGAGTGAGTGAGTCAATGAGAGTGAGCGAGTCAATGTGAGTGAGTGAGTCAATGTGAGCGAGTGAGTCAGGGAGTGAGTGAGTCAATGAGAGTGAGCGAGTCAATGTGAGTGAGTGAGTCAATGTGAGCGAGTGAGTCAATGAGAGTGAGTGAGTCAATGTGAGTGAGTGACCTGGTGCCGGCTCGTTGGCAGCAGCGGCGAGACACGAGACACCAGTTGAACGAGCTGCCTGACACACTGCACTGCTGCACCGACACGAAGCCGTGCATGAGAGGCAGGCAGAAGCGGCGCAACTGCGCGTGAGCGGACAACTCACGCAACAAGTGATAATTCCACACGAACCGCTGGTCGGCCCGCTCAATAAACGACATCTGTGAACACACACACAGGCACAGGTGCAGTCACTGACACAAACAGCAGCAACTACACAAACATTGTCACACGGTGAATGAACCAGCCCACCACCCATCATAACAAGCAACAAACACGAACAGATGCGCCACGTGACAGGGTGAACTGCTATGTGTTTGTGTGAGTAACCTGGTGGAACTGCGGGGTGGTGTTGTGCAGTCTCTGTACAGTGTGAGTCAGATCGTAGGTGTACGAGAAATAGAAGTAGGGCGTGCGTAACACCGCCTCCAACATCGACACATACTCACTGTTCGCATCGATCTGCACACACACACACACACACACACACACACAATGCTCGCATTTCAATACATGACTCAATCAGAAAGAAGGCGGTTCTAGAATGCATGCACAATACAAAGCACAAGTAAATATGCACGTCATAAGCGTATTAACTGTTGTGACGTTGTATATGACGTGTGCATGTGTATATATGGGTGTGTGTGTGTGTCTTACTGGTGTGTATGTGCGTTGACAACGTGGAGACATTGTGTATGTATGAGTGTTGTATTTTAATGTTCGCTGGTGACATCCTCCTCAAGCCAAATATGTGCATATCTCAGCGCGTCCATCTTGTGTAAATAAGTGTGTAGTGCGTCATGTTTCGGGCCGTGTGGTGGCAAGTAGAACGGCAAACGTGAGCTATCAGGTGAGATTGACGGACGGCGTGTATGCGAGCAGAACACCTGTTGTTCAGTGAGATGCGCCAGTGTGCGACCATAAGGCAGCAGTTCTGCAGCGTCCAGCCTCCACACGGCGCGGCGGCAGACCAGACCGACACTGCTTCTCGCCGTCGCCAGCACCAAGTACGGCCCGGCCAGCAGTCGTACTGTACCCAACACGCCACACACACGCCGACGACTCGCTATGTCCGGCACAACGACGTTCTCTGCACCACACAATCACACACAACCACACACACAATCACACACACAACCACACACACAATCACACACACAACCACACGCGCGAGTCTGCCTGTGTTATTGTGCACATAATCGTGTTAATATGTGTCGTCCATCAATGAGCTGTTGGCTCGATGCCACGTTGTAATGTTGTACCCATAAAGTTCCGTTATATGTGTGTGTGGTATATAAGCAAAACAAAACAAACACACAGACACACACTAGCATACATAAACACCAATGTATATGCACATAAAATGATATAATCAAAATAATATGGTACATATATAATTGTGCTGTGTAGGAGAGTGTGTGTGTGTGCGAGAGGGTGCGTATATGATTGTGTGTGTGTGTGTGCGAGAGGGTGTGTAGATGATTGTGTGTGTGAACGCGTACCAGCCTAAGCGAGTAGTTGTGATTTAACCTGTAAGACTGTATGTTTGTAAAGTATTCATGCCCCGCGGCGACGAACAAGTACAAGTACTGCTAGTTGAAATTTCCACTCCCTCAAGCGTTAAAACCAAGAGTGTGTACATGTGTGATACATGTGTGTTTTATGTGTGTGTGTGTGTGTGTGTGTGTGTGTGTGTGTGTGTGTGTGTGTGTGTGTGTGTGTGTGTGTGTGTGTGTGTGTGTGTGTGTGTGTGTGTGTGTGCTCCCGTGTGTGGCGGTGAGGCTATATGTATTGTGTGCGAGAAGTATTCGTGGTCTAAACATATTTTAGATTTTGTTGTTGTAATAGATTAGTGCTGGATATTGTGTATGAATGACTGTTTTGTATGAGTGCGAGTGAAGGTACTGTGTGTGTATATGAGCGTGCATTTGAATGGTGGATTGTCCGGTTTGCTGACTGCGCGTGCCACGTGGTGGTGTCATGTTTCGGGAGTCGGTGTGTGAGCGTCGTGAAGTGTGTGTCGGTGTGCGGTGTCTTGTGGGCGCGCGTGGGGCTGCAATGCACCCGCGCGCCCGTCTTCTAATACATATTTTGTTTTTGTTCTTTGTGTCTGCCTTCACAGTTGTCTTATACAATAATAAAACATAAAAATTACAATCAATGACGATATCACAATTAAAAGTCGAAAACAAACTTTAACAAACACATCTAATTTGACACAATAAAAATGGCAAAACCGACTTTCCAGACGAACATCGTAGGAAATACGATCAATAACCATCACGTTGCTCGGATCCATGACGGGCTCCAGGTAGAACTTTTCGGGTGTAATGTGCCTGCAAACACACACACACACACAAACAATTCTCACAATAGCTGATCATTACCGACCAACACGCCAGCGAAAACATTCAGAAAGATGAAACGAATTGAGTGAATCGGCTTAATTGTTATTGTTATTGACGTTTTAAGCGCGCACCAGCCAGTTTAGACTATATGGCGCGCCCCACTCCCTGCATCTGAGCCCAGCCTGTGCTATATGCAGTAACCAATTACAACAACCCACTGTGTGCCCATCTACAGTGGTGACTCCCGGTACACTCAGGCGTTAATGAACGAACCCGGGCCAGGATCAGAAAACCGCGAACCTCTGACTCGGGAGTTCAGCGCCTAACCACTGAGCTAATCGGGAGCTTGGAATTGGCTGAATTGAACGCACGACAATACTTACAGCATAAAGTCATCATAGAGAAATGCAGGCTGTTCAGATGAATTGGACATCATCTCGGAAGCTAATTGGGAACAACCGCTGGAAAAATGCCGACCAAATGTAACACTGGAAAAGCACACAGCACACAGTCAACAGTAACAATCAACATTCACAAATTTATAAAGTTGTCCTTGAAATGCTTCATATACGTCTTTTCCTCGTGAATAATGTCTTTTTGTAGGATATTCATTTACTGTGCTTGTGCGGCGTTCCTTAGCGCAGTGTATATTCATTATTCAGTGTATGTTCATTCGTGTTTGGACATCGGACAGACATACTGACTTTTCTCGTTCCTCATAATATTGTTTTTTTTTTTCTTTAAATTTATTGTGTGTGTGTGTGTGTGTGGTTTTGTTTCTGTGTGTGGTGGTAGTGTGCGTGCGCAGTAGTTGCGTGGTCGGTCAATGACCGGCCACGGGAGGGAGTCCCCGGGTCCCCCGGGGACTCAGAGTAGGAGAAAAAGAAGAAGAGGTAGGAAGACCAGCTCGTCTGAGCGTCACTCTGAAGCTTCGCATCAGAGTGAATGTTCAATTATTAATGACCCGGCACCGAATTTGGAAAATAAGGCGAATACTAACAACGGCAGCATGACCACGGCAGGTATAGAGCTAAATAATTCTGACCCGGCACCGAAAAAGGACAAGAAGGTAACCGTAGCAAAAGGGAACTTCACCAGTGCAGGTACTAAGGAAAATGGAACACATCTTGATCCTAATGGCGCCTTTGTCATCATCAGATCGAAAAACCAGGGATTCTCTTTTAGACGCATCGGCCCGTTTTGGCCGAGCGCACAACTCGAGTGCTTCTTCGGAAAGCAGCGTTTCGAATGTCAGACACCTTTTGACGGCTCGTTGATCGTTAAGACTAAAAATGCGAAACAAACTGCCCGATTGCTGCGGCTGACAGAATTCTGTCAGCAGCCAGTCGAAGCCAGCAGCGACACAATCCGCAACTCATCCAAGGGTGTTGTATACGCACCAGAGTTGCGTGACTTGACAGAGGAACAGATCCTTGAAGGTCTCCAGTCAGAGGGAGTGAGCAGTGTGCGCAGAGTTCTTTCCTCACGGAGTGGTGAGCGTCGTCCAACGCCGCTGCTAATCCTGACATTCGACACTTGCACCCGCCCATCGACAATATACGCAGGCTATATCAGGTATGAAGTTCGCGTCTTCATTCAAAACCCTCTCAGGTGTTTTAACTGTCAAAAATTCGGACACGGAGCGCGCAACTGTCGCAGCGAGGCTCGATGCGCACAGTGTGGTGAGCTCAGCCATGGCGAGCAGCCCTGTACTGGGGGTCGCCGCTGTGTACATTGTAGTAGTACTCAGCACGCCACCGGTAGCTCTGACTGTCCCGAGTGGCAGAAAGAGAAACAAATCTGTGCCATCCAGGCGAACCAAAACGTTTCCTTTGTTGAGGCCAGAAAAATATTTGACAGATCCACTCCAAATACGATGCATTTTGCCGCAGCTGTGAAGAAGCCGGTCCAGTGTGATTCCATTGGCACACAGACCGATGCAATTCCCCAGTTGCCACCTCTGAAAAAAATCAAATCAAAAACTTCAACATCATCAACATCCACACCAGCTCAATCAACGCAAACTGGTACCTCACAAACAGACGCAGAGCCTATTTTACAAAAGTTCTCGGAAAAAAAACGTAAGTCGTATGTGACAACAAAACAAACCGAGGCGGAGCACAACTATAGCTCCGTCAAAAAACCGCTGGCGAGGAGGACTCCGCGGTTGTCGCAGTCGTCGGTCCCAGAGATCGACGTCATTGCTGTTCCCCAGAACGATGGGGACAGCAGCGACACCTCGTGACCTTTCCTTTTAGCCTTTTTTAAATAGTTTTATGAGTGATTATATGTCGTTATTTTTACTACAATGGAATTGTCGCGGGCTAGGTTCGAAATGGGCAGAATGTCAGCAATACTTTCATTACTATTCCCCGAAAATCATCGCCATTCAAGAAACATGGCTTTACCCTGAGGACACGCGTTTTTCATTGAGGGGTTATTCTGTTTACAGAGCTGACTTCGGAGGCACAGGCAGGCGCAGGGGTGGCGCGGCGCTGTATATCCATGACAGCCTCCCGCACACCGCGCTCAATATGACGCCGGCAAATAACGACATACAGACGGTGGCATGCACGGTACAGGCAAATCAGTGTTTGGTGGACGTATTTTGCGTGTATTCACCGCCACATGTCTCTCCCACATCACTCGTCACTCTTTTAGAAAATATCGTTTTATCTGCACAAAACAAGGTTCTCATTGTAGGCGATTTTAATGCGCACAACCCATTCTGGGGTGGTGACCACATTTCAGATAAGGGTGAGGTTGTTACACGTTTTATTTTGCGAAACTCATTTGTTGTGTTGAATGACGGATCGATGACAAGGTACGACATGTCCTCGGGCACTTCGTCGGCTATAGATCTCACAATATGCTCCCCTGAGCTAGTCCGTTGGTTCGGGTGGTCGGTTGACTCGGACACGAGGTCTTCAGATCACTACCCAATATACCTGACAACATCCCGATGTGTCGCGTCTTCACAATGGGTTAAGGGATGGATCTTCCAACGAGCCAACTGGTCTGCCTTCTCTCGTTTCTGCGAACTGACAGAAGATGATTATTCCCGGTCCACTATGGACTATTTGCAAATGATAGAGGAAACACTCTGCCGAGCCGCGAGAACGTGCATTCCCCGGAGAAATGGCCCGCCGAAAAGACGGCCGGTACCGTGGTTCAACGACGAGTGTCGCCAAGCGGTCGCTCGGCGCAAACGAGCGCTGCGGCGGCACCAACGTCGGAACACCAGTGAAACACGAGCTGAACTCTGCAGGGAGAGAGCCAAGGCTCGAAGTATTATACGGAGTGCCAAAATCCTGTCATGGCAAAGATTTTTAAACACTTTTACATCTTCCACACCGTTGACTCAGATTTGGCAAAATATCAGGCGATTATATGGTACATTACCTCAAAAATCATCCCCGATATTACTCATACAAGGGCAAATGGTTGCAGAACCGAGGGCGGTCTGTAACGCACTGGCACTGCATTTCCAGGTGCTTACCTCAGCAATGGCAAATACTGCAGGGCTAAGTGCGACGCCGCAGTCACCTCGGTTACTCCCAGAAAACGCCTTTCTCACCAATCATCACCTAGAGTACAACAATACTTTCACATATTACGAACTCTCTATGGCCATTTCTAAATCGGGCAACACTTCTGCGGGGCCTGATGATATCCATTATGAGTTTTTTAGACACACTTCATCATGCTTTAAACATCATATTTTAGCATTTTTTAATAAACTCTGGACTAACCACTCATTCCCAGAGGTGTGGAAGAAGAGTACCGTTGTGCCTATTTTGAAGAAGGGAAAATCGAAGGAACTTGCATCGTCGTACAGGCCCATCACTCTCACCAGCTGTTTAGGTAAGCTGCTGGAACGCATGGTTGCCCACAGGTTGTCATACCTGACCGAGACTCATCACCTCATAGACAGGCACCAGAGCGGTTTTCGGCCCGACTGCGCCGCGGTTGACCAAGTTGTACGGTTAGAAAAAGACATACGTCAAGGTTTTGCCAACAAACAATGCACGGTAGTCGTGTATTTAGACATGTCGAACGCGTACGACTCAGTCACACCAGAACTGCTCCTATATAAACTACATAATATGGGTTTCCGTGGGCACATGGCGCTCTACCTGAGGAATTTTGTGCTTGGTGAGAAACGCTTTCGAGTGAGGCTCAACAATACGTTTTCCGATTGGCATACATCAACGGTAGGACTTCCACAGGGCAGTAGTATTTCACCATTACTTTTTAACCTCATGATTAATGATATTTCTAATGATCTTCCATCGTGTGTTTCATACTCCTTGTACGCCGACGATAGTGCCATTTGGTTCCACGGTAATGACATGAACCACATACATTTTGTGTTGCAGAAATCCCTCCATATTCTGACTAGTTGGGCTCATAGAAACGGGTTGAAGTTCTCGGCTAGCAAATCGTCGGCCGTGGTGTACACCGTTGACGGTCACAAATTGCACCAACCACTTGCGCTGGCCGGGGAACAAATCCCACAAAGAAGATCTCACAGGTTCCTCGGAGTGACAATAGATAGCACCTTGAGCATGCGTGAGCATATTAATTGTCTCAGAATCAGGTGTCTAAAGCGCGTGAACATTCTGCGGGTAGTGTCCGGCAATCGTTTCGCGGGCGGAAGTCAGGCGGTGTTGCAGCGACTATACAAGACCTTGATCTTGCCCATCATGGACTACGGAGTGCAGGTGTACTCCGCGGCTAGTCCATCAGTCCTCCACCGCCTGGAGACGGTCCAGAATGAGTGCTTGCGGATCATCACGGGTGCATACAGGACGTCACCAGTGCAAGCTTTACGTGCATACACCGGCATAGCGGCTCTAGACGTGAGGAGAGTACAAATTATGTGAGATATGCACTGAAAATTTATGTAAACAGCACGCATACATTGAGAGGGGTCATTAATTTTAACGACAGCGACTATCACTCTGATCATCATCACACTGCCCATTCTATTCGTAAGCGTATCCTGGCGTGTTCTTTCAGTAGGCGGGTTCTCAAATACGTCAACGATCTGGACATCCCTATTCCCTCGTCAATCTGCACATATACTCTGATGCCGCCCTGGGCCACACTTCTCCCAGACGTCACGTATATATCGTCGACGGGCGTATCATCCATCACTGACGCGGAGGTGAGGTCTTTGTGTACGGAGTTGATCGCCAATAAGAGTCACTGTGTGCATTTATATACCGATGGGTCGAAAGCGGGCGACAAAGTGGGCTGTGCTGTTGTCGTGTCAAATGTGCCCCAGCAGCAGGTGTTTCGATACCGCCTACCGGCATACGTTTCTTCTTTCCATGCGGAGTTATATGCCCTCTATCGTGCCCTGATGCTAGTAGACACTTTGAACTTAAATACCACAGTCATTTTCACAGACTCCAAATCATCACTCCAGCACATTTCACAAACATCATCGCATGATTTTATTCATTATCGTATTTTAACCTTGTATCATAAATTGACACATGCAGGCAGAACATGTGAATTCGTCTGGATCCCGGGCCACAAGGGCATTCCTGGCAACGAATGCGCGGATCGCGAAGCCAAATTAGCCCTAAACGAGGTGGAGGTGGAAGATTATCCCTTCAACAAGAGTCTTGTGTACTCCCTCGTAGACCAGCACGTGTCCAGGTTTTGGCAGCAACGTTGGCAACAGATGCGAAACCAATATGCTCTTGGTCGAATTACCGATCAGGTAGGCCCTCAGCCCATATCAATGGCCGTCTCTCCGAGACAAGAGAGGCTGATGACCAGACTGCGAATTGGCCACACGAGATTAACGCACGGTTACCTGATAGATAATCAGCCGCCTCCAGTATGTGCTCAATGTCACTGCCCACTCACTGTACAACATTTTCTGATAGACTGTGTGCTCTATAGCTCCCAGCGCCAGCATCTCATATCTCACTGTGCTCGTCAACGACAGGAGCCGAGCGTCAAAACAGTTTTGGGTTCAGGAAATTCAGAGACGAATAGATTGGTTTTAGATTTTCTTCGTGAAACTGGTCTCGACAGTGCAATATGACGTGGACTCACAGTGATTTGAGTTCAGTTATATAAAGTTTTGTTAATCATACCTATCGTCATCCTTTTTAATAATTTTTTATAGCATCGTTTTATTATATAGACAACTCCTTGTCGAATTCCTGACGGTTTTGACTTGACGCATGACAACGTTTCCGTGATAACTTTTCTGGCGCGAAATGGTCGATTTCGGCTGAAGCGCTTTTTCAACAACAACAACAACAGCAGTGTATATTAGCATCTCAAGTCTGGCGCGAAAGGGGGTTGAGGGCTGTGCTCAAATCTGCTTTTGTGGAGTTTCTCGGGTGTTTTTGTGGTTAATTTCTGCAGTTTTAGGATAAACAGGTGTACAT
Source organism: Sacculina carcini (assembly GCA_916048095.2). Taxonomy (NCBI): domain Eukaryota; kingdom Metazoa; phylum Arthropoda; class Thecostraca; family Sacculinidae; genus Sacculina; species Sacculina carcini. Next base: position 477,951 of record OU696579.1, on the reverse strand, counting down.
ATTCCAAAATTTTAGTTTTGTTTTCGTCCAAATTCTATATTGTATTATATGGTGTATTCCTTCCTGGTCTGTCTCTACTATGTAGATTTCATGGCTGTTTTATAAAATAGCCGCGTACCACGTACTTTAGGCCAAATAAGTCTAGCTATCTCGGCTCTTCCCACTACTTTTTTTTTTGCATCATATACAAAGTTTCTCTGACAGAACTCGAGGTCTCCCCACCCAATGGTGGGTAAAAACAGGGGTCTGGTAGACCCCAAATTTTTCTCTGATGGCGTACCCGATGAGGGCGCGTTTGTCCTCATCAAAACAAATACAGACACTATCAACAGCCTAGGATGGCCAAAAATTGAGCGGGCTATTCGTAACATCACACCGACCAAGGCCGAAAGCGTGAAGATCATCAAAGGCGGTCAACTTCTGGTCAAAACTACATGCGAGAAACAAACCGAATTATTTCTTTCTCAGACGACTTTCGGAGGACTAGAGGCGAACATCAGCCTTCACAAAACACTGAACTACACTAAGGGCTCAGTGTACGCACCAGGCCTCATTGACATTCCGATCAACGAACTGAACGAATGGATGAAGGATCTCGGAGTCACCGAGGTCCGCCGTCCCCATCGTCCAGCCGGGGAAAGACCATCGCCCGTGCTGATGCTGACATTCTCCCGTCTCTCGTGCCCGACCGAACTGAAGTTCGACTACATCAAGTACGATGTGCGGCCGTGGTATCCGAAACCGACAATCTGCGACAACTGTGGCCACATCGGCCACAAAAAGGACAAGTGCACAAAACCATCAGCGTGCTTGAAATGTGGGGAGAAATCTCATCAAGGTGAGTGCTCCTTTCACTGTGTGAACTGCGGTGGCGAACATCAAGCCACCTCAGTGACATGTAAAAGATATATACAGGAAAAATCGATCCTCGAATACCAATACAGAACAAAATCCTCATACCATGACGCCAAATCCGCAGTCGAGAAGGTCAACACAACATCGACCGCCGCCGTGGCTAGACAACACCACCAACAACACGAACAGCAACAACAACATCAACCAGTTGAAAGCTCACCATCACCAGAGCTAATCAAAATGCAACAGCAATTGGCAGCCCTTTCGGAATCAGTGACGCAACTCACTACTATCGTAGCGACATTGGTGAAAAACTTCCAAGCACCATCACCTTGTGCCACACCAACCGCCGTCACCACTGAATATCAGACGGAGTCGCCGCGTGCCATCGAAACCTCATCTCAGGACAACACCAGCAAGGACACCGCTGAAGATACCACTACCGGCTCTGCCGATGAAAACGCCAACAAAGTGAACACACCGGCTCAAAGAAATGAGTCAGGTCCCTCTGATCACTCCTATTCCACTCCCGAACCCACATCAACCATCTACACGAAAACTACCAAGACACCCAGGGTAGCATACACGCGCAAGAAAAATAGATAAACAAGGAAAAAAAACCCATCCAATACTCAATCACCTCTATCATCACACAAATAAATGTATACACACCTAACACAACGTCATCATCACATGCATCCATTAATCTTTCAATGGAACTGTAGGGGCTTTGACAACAAACGATCAGAGCTCCAACAACTTCTCTCTTCTACTCTTCCACACACCGTCTGTCTACAAGAAACACATCTCCTCCCAACTGACAACCTTCGCTTCATGCTCAACTGTTACCACGCACACCACTTATGTGCTGATAATGTCAGGCGTAAGGGCGGTGCCAGCGTCTTCGTTCAGTCCTCTCTTCCACATCATCGCATCACACTCACCGGACCATATCAGGCTGTAGCCGTTCAAATAACTATAAATAACAAAACAATCATTATATGCAGTTTATACATCCCACCACAACAAATTGTAGATTCTTTCTTCTTTGATTCTCTTATCCAGCAATTTCTGCATCCTTTTATCCTCTGTGGCGATTTTAATGCCAAACACCCGCTCTGGGGCTCGGCCGTCTCAGACGTTCGAGGCCGCGAGCTGGTCTCCTCCATCACCAATCACACACTCAACATTCTCAACGATGGCTCACCAACCCGTCTACACGAATACAATGGCACACTCACACATCTCGATATTACACTTTGCTCCTCAATTCTAGCTCCTTTATTGCACTGGCAGTGTCACGACTCATTTCTCTCTAGTGATCACTGTCCTGTTATTACCTCTCTCCTATCTTCTTGCTCAATCATACCTTCACAGCAGATCAGGTGGAAATTTGCACACGCCAACTGGACATTATTCAACAGTATATTCGCACAACAATACACTGAATCCGATTACACTACAATAGCCGTTCACATAGAAACTTCTCTTCTTCACGCTGCCACACATTCCATTCCTTCTTCTAAGACCCATCACAAAGCCCGACGTAGTTGTCCATGGTGGAACCAAGCCTGCAGAGATGCAGTGCTAAAACGCAAAAGAGCCCTGCGTTCCTTCCGGTCCTACCGCAACACATCATCTCTTGACACCTACAAGAGGGCCAAAGCAATGGCGCGCAAGACGATCCGCGCTGCCAAACGTGACAGCTGGTCTCACCTCACTCACTCTTTCACACACAGAACACCCATTACTAAACTATGGCACATAGTCCGTTCTTTCCGCCAAATACACCGACCACCAACCTCCCCTCCAGTAACATATATAGGTAACACACTCATCACTTACCAGCCACTAGTACTCCATCAACTTGCTACACACTACTCACAAATCTCAAAAAGTTCATCCACCTCAAGTCCTCCATCCACTGTATCACCTACCACCTCTGTTACTACCGGATCCTCTATTCTTACCGTATCATCCTACAATACTCCTTTTACTATTCTAGAGCTATCTAAAGGTCTCTCTCAATGTCACTGTACATCACCTGGGCCGGATGGCATTCATTACGCCTTCTTCAAAAATTTGAACTCATCAAACAAAATTATCCTGCTGTCGTGTTTTAATCAACTTTGGATCAATGACTTCTACCCCCCACCATGGCAGCACTCCATAATTATACCCATACTCAAACCAGGAAAGTCTAAATCTGACCTGTCATCCTACCGTCCTATCCAACTCACTTCTTGTTTCTCGAAATTATTCGAAAGACTTGTACTTCCTCGCCTCAATCATTTCGCTTCTATCACAAATCTCATTTCTCCTGAACAGACTGCCTTCACCAAAAGTCGCTCCACTTCCGACAATGTCAATCTTCTAACATCACATATTCGCATCGGCTTCCAAAACAAACTTTCCACTCTGGCCGTATTTTTAGACCTGTCTTCTGCTTTTGATAAAGTCTCCAAAACTGCTACTATACATCTATTAAAATCACATGGACTACGGGGACACTTGCTGAACTTCATAAAAGGGTATCTCTCCAATAGAACTTTCCAGGTACGCACCACACAACTATCTGACACATTCACACAAGAAAACGGAGTCGTCCAGGGAGGAGTCCTCTCGCCAACCATTTTCAACATAGTTATAGATCAGGTCACTAGGAATCTTCCCTCTGGCGTAAAATTCTGCACATACGCTGATGACATAGTGTTGTGGACTACTGGAGTGCACATATCCTCCATGATAAGTGTACTTCAGCTGGCCATAAACTCTGTGTCACAAAATTGCTCCCGTTTCGGTCTCCTCATTTCACCTGGGAAAACAACAGCCACTCTCTTTCGGAAAAATTGTTCTACACAACCAAACCTTCGAAATTCACTGACTCTGTCTTGCCACCCCATTAAATTCCAAAAATACACCAAATTCTTGGGGATTATCCTTGATCCACAACTCTCTTTTCGATCCCATATCCAGCATATAAAATCCCGGGTCTTACAGCGCATCAGCATTCTCAAATGTCTATCACATCCAGTTTATGGCACAAATCACAAAATTCTCATCAAACTATATTATACATTAATCCGCCCAATATTAGAGTACTGTTCCAGCGTCTTTATATTTTCTCCTAATTCAACATTAGTCAATCTCGATGTTTTACAAAATTCCTGTCTTCGTCTGGCGACTGGCGCTCTACGTTCCTCCCCTATACAAAAACTACACCTGGAGCTCGGTGTCACTTCTCTTCATTCTCGCAGATTACAACAAATTATCAAGTATTGCATGAAAATTCTGGCAGATCCTGACCATCCATGTTCTCACATTCTTCTCAGTCTCCAAAATTTCGACAACTTTCGGCCGGCTCTTGTTAACCGGTTATGTGGGTTCAGCTTAGGACTGGCCTACAGAACCGCATGCAAGCTTCTAAATTTCTACCCGAATTCACTCGTTTTACATCAAAATTTACCGCTCAATTACACTCCACCTCGTATGCATTACCTTATTCACAACACACAATCTGCAATTCCAACCGGAATTCTGCAAAATTACTATGAATTCAAATCAACTCATTCTGATTCTACGTTCATATTCACCGACGGCTCGGTGCAGTCCAACCTGTCGGCCTGTGCTGCAGTTGTACCTCGCCGTTCCATCGAAATTTCTCACCGTCTCCCAGACCACACTACTATTTTCACTGCTGAACAGTTTGCCATATATCAGGCCCTTGAAATTGTCCAAACTGAAAAATTCAACCGTTCAATCATTGTCTCTGACTCGCAAACAGCAATTAAATCTCTTACAGATCCTCACAACGCTCTATCAATTAAATCGGCTACTCTCTACACTGATTTGGCATCCCAATTTGACATCTCCTTCCTATGGGTCCCCAGTCACTCCGGTATCACTGGCAACGACCTGGCCGACTCCGTTGCCAAACAGGCTTTACAACACACACACATCACCTATCCTCCGCTATCCCCATCCGATCTCATGAATTCTCTTTCTCACCGCGTCTCCTCCTACTGTCTTGATACCATGCCTTATCCATCAGCACCTTTCTCTCATCAGTCTAGGCATTACATCACACGCGGCCACAAAGATCCTCCGTGTCACCGCCGACTACACACAGCCCTCACCAGACTCCGCATCGGACACACTCTTCTAACACACAGCCACATCTTTCGACACAATCCTCCTGCACTATGCGCCATATGCAGCACCACGCTCGACATACAACACGTTCTGCTCCACTGTCCCAAATACAGAACTCAACGTCACCTCCTATTACACAGCTTTCCGCAAAATACATCCATATCTCTGGATCTACTTCTGTACAACCCTAGATATGTTCCTCACACCTTGAAGTTCTTGACAGACACAGGACTCACAAATCAAATATGATTACTTCAGAAAATTGTCATCACTGCAAATTGTCTACAATAAGTAATATATCACTTTCTCTGATTTATTTTCCTTTCTCTGATTTATTTTCCTATGCTTCTTTCTTGATTGAAAAAAAAAATCACAAAAAAAAAAAAAAAAAAACGCCGTTGCGTCATGTATCTGTTTTTATTTCTCACTATGAACTCAATTCAATTATATCTTCATTTCAACAAATATCTAGTATCTGTACATATAAGGATAATCGTATTACTGCTCTAGATATTCCCTCTAACTTGAGTTATTTTTATAGCTTTAGGTTAAGGCAACACGAGTAGCATGCATCTATGATGCTTGTGTAACAAAAGAGTTGCATTGTGTGATCCCTGCATCTGAGCCTAACCTGTGCTATATGCAGTAACCAATAACAACAACAACAACAACAACAACAACAGCATCTCAAATTTGTTTCGCTTGGACCTCTGGAATTTTTAATATTTTTCAGCATGAATTGAAGTTCTATTAACAGGTAAAGACTGGGTAAGGCTTACTGTGGTGGCTCGCATGTTTTGTTGCTTGCATGTGTTTTTGTGTGCGGTAAAACAAATGACTAATCTTAGTCTGTTTTCCATAGCGTATCAGCGCTTGCTTGAAGCCAAAATTGCACTCTGGCATACAATAAGCTGTGGAGTTTTGACTAATCAATGGATACATAATAAGGGATTGCTTTCGGTCAATCTCTTTTCTTGTGACTAGCTGGTCCACACGATAAAAATTTGTTCAAGTACAATATATTGTAGGGGCGGAAGACGACGAGGCGCGGATCTCGCTCGACAACAAACACACAAGACCCAACTGCCTCTTTGATCACCGCGTTGGGCATTCATATAATCTTGGTCACATTACCCATACTTACACACGCAAACAAACTAGTCGCACATACAAACAAGCATACACATATTTGTAACACACAATAAACATACGCCCTTCACATGATCCAGCAAATTCCCGTCTGGAGGCTACAGACGAGCATACAAACCAGGTGCACTTAGACTTGGCATACATTCACACTCATGGACATACAGACATACATATAGTTGACTGGGCGGTGACACTGACACGTGAGGCAGAGTAAATGAGCTACGAAGTGAAAGAGTAATGAGTGCACAATACACGATACGCCACATTCTAAGAGAGCTTAATGCCTCATGACAATACTGTTTGTAGACATTTGAGCAGTACATTATTGCGGTTGCTCCGATTGAATATTGAATTTTTTGGTATAGTAATATATTTGCCGTACAGTGTATATCTGTGAGCGTATGCTCCAATTTATTTGTGCTAAATGCGAAATTATGCTGTTGCAGAACGGATATGGCAGATAAGAACGATTCAATATATCGTCTTGAAGGATCGTCAGGCACCAAAGGAGGCTTGATTATCAAAAAGAATAACAAGGATAAAAGTGCTACGCCTTCTCGTTCCATACTTGGCCTAGACAAGCTCGCCTCACTCAAGAGGAAGTTAGAGGAAGATGAGCAGAGCGGTGATAAATGGAAGACACAGGAAACAGTGCCTCGTCGCGAGGAGAAGACGAGTTCGTATGAGGCGAGCACCAGAATCCGTCAGTATCGATCTGCCAACGAGGAGACGCCCACCTACACAGGCGGTGTGAGTCACGAGTATCGCGAGCGTCTTAACGAGCGACGCTCGCGCCATCACACATCTGCCCTGCACGCAGATAGTCGCCACGATCAGCCTGAGCGTCGAGCTGACAGAGAACACAGGGAGAACAGGGAACATAGAGGACACAGGGAGCGGCACCGCGGAGACGCCGCTCAATCGCATCGGTCCGAACAACGCCGTGGATCGTCGGACGGCGACAGAGGCAGTCAACGACGACTTGCTGGCGAGGACCGTTCTCACAGATCACAACGGCACACGTCGACCACACCGCATCGCTTCCGCGACGAGCCGGGCACGCCTGTAGTGGATATCAAGTCTACTCCTTCTCGCGCGAACTGGGAGGACGACGATGCGTCTTCTGTATCCGGGGATACTCAGAGGAAGTCCAACAAATGGGACTGGCCATCCCCGAGGCCTCGTCGCTCGCAAGACGGCAGTCATGGTTCGTGGTCGGACAGACGCAGCTGCTCTCGCTCTGATCGTCGCAATGACACCCCGTTGCCCACCCCAGTGCACCGCAACAACCCGTGGATGCGGCGTGATAGTGCGAGGAGCTGGACTCGAGGAGACGGCCGGCGTGACAGAGGCTCGACGCGTCGCGACATGCGGCCCGCCGACCGCGAGGACTGGGAGCAAGACCAGCGGCGTCAGGACCGCGCCTGGTACGGCATGGACGAGGGCTACGACGAGACCAACAACCCGTTCTCCAACGTCAGCGAGGAATACGCCGCCAAAAAGGAGCGTCAGTTGGAGGAGCGCAAGAAGAAGCGAATGTCGGCGCAACAGCGGCAAATTCACAAGGACAATGAGATATGGGAGAAGAACCGTATGTTCCGCTCGGGTGTTGTGCTCAACCTCGATTTCGACCAGGATTTTGAGGAGGAGAGCGAGGCTCGAGTGCACCTCATGGTACACAACACCGTGCCTCCGTTTCTCGACGGTCGTTTTGTCTTCACCAAACAGCCCGAGCCAATCGTGCCAGTGCGTGATCCCACGTGCGACATGGCCGTCGTGTCACGTAAAGGATCGGCGCTGGTGCGGGCTCATCGCGAGCAAAAGGAGCGCAAGAAAGCACAGGCCAAACACTGGGAGCTAGCCGGCACCAAGCTGGGTGAGATTATGGGAGTGAAGAAGAAAGAGGAGGAACAGGATGCGCGTCAAGGCTCCGATGACGTCACAGACTACAAGACCGACCAGAAGTTTGCCGAGCACATGCGGGACCAGCAGTGTGAGCCCAGCTCCAAGTTCGCCCAGCAGCGCACCATTACACAGCAGCGCCAGTTTTTGCCTGCGTTTGCCGTGCGACAGCAGCTGCTCAACGTGATTCGTGACAACAGCGTCGTGGTGGTAGTGGGCGAGACGGGCAGCGGCAAGACCACGCAGCTGACGCAGTTCCTGCATGAAGACGGCTACAGCAGACTGGGCATGATAGGCTGCACACAACCTCGTCGTGTGGCCGCCATGTCGGTGGCGAAGCGCGTGGCCGACGAGATGAGCGTGTCACTCGGCCACCAGGTGGGATACGCCATCCGCTTCGAGGACTGCACCAACGAACACACAGTCATCAAGTACATGACCGACGGCATCCTGCTGCGTGAGTCGTTGCGCGAGCCAGACCTGGACAACTACAGCGTCATCATAATGGACGAGGCTCACGAGCGGTCTTTGTACACGGACGTGTTGTTCGGACTGATCCGACAGGTGGTGGCGCGACGTCATGATCTCAAACTGGTCGTCACCTCGGCCACCATGGACTCGGACAAGTTCGCCGAGTTTTTCGGCAATGTGCCCGTCTTTAAGATTCCGGGTCGCACGTTTCCCGTCGACACGCTGTACAGCAAGAACCCGGTCGAGGACTACGTGGACGCGGCTGTCAAACAGTCACTGCAGGTGCACTTACAACGCGACGACGGCGACATTCTGGTGTTCATGCCCGGCCAGGAGGATATCGAGGTGACGTGTGAGCAGATCACGCAGCGACTCAACGAGGTGGACGACGCTCCGCCCCTGGCTGTACTGCCCATCTACTCTCAACTGCCGTCAGATCTACAGGCGAAAATCTTCCAGAAAGCTCCCGACGGTATCCGCAAGTGCGTGGTGGCCACCAATATAGCCGAGACTTCTCTGACAGTCGACGGTATCATGTACGTGGTGGACCCGGGCTACTGCAAGCTCAAGGTGTACAACCCTCGAGTCGGCATGGATGCTCTGCAAATCTACCCAATATCTCAGGTGAGTGCGTTGTTAATCAGCACGATATTTCCCGCCTGTCAGACACACGGAATTACTCTGTCTTTTTCACCTTGTTTTCACACTGCGTTCATATGTTTGACTGTAGTTGATGTACTCTTGTGATTTTCTCCCTGCCTGCTGTTTGCTAGATCAGTATCATATATCAGTGATCACGTATGTGGGTATAAGTTAAAGGCCTCAAGTGAGAGCGGGAAGAAGGCGAAGCTTATGAACACACACAGGTGTGTCCCGTGCAGCTCGATGTCACCGCAGAACCGACCCTCTCCACGTTATGGCGCCACAAGGACGAAATACGTATTAGAGAGGACCACCTCCCCAGAATGCATGACACAACACATGACTGATATCTGGTACCCATTTACTGCTGGGTGGACAGGGGCTATTGGATTATTGAATTCGCACAAGAAATTCTGCTCCGCCGGGTTTCGAACCACGGACCTCCCGCTTGTGAGGCGGGTGTGCTACCACTACACCACGGAGTCCCAAATTGGACAAAGTGGAATTGTAAGTGATCACGTAAGTTGTTGCTGCATCATGTATCAGTGAATCTATGTTATCGTATGACATTGCTATTTTCTGATATTATCTGATCACTTCTTTCTTTTCATAAATATCCCGATATATCGAGCTCTAAATGCATTGTACTTCTATCATGCATGTTTATATATGTGTGTGTGCACCGACGCTGGCAGGCCAATTCGAACCAGCGTTCTGGTCGTGCTGGTCGCACGGGCCCAGGCGTGGCTTACCGGCTGTACACGCGGCGTCAGTACAAGGAGGAGTTGCTGGAGTGCACCGTGCCTGAGATCCAGCGCACCAACCTGGCCAACGTGGTGCTGCTGCTCAAGTCGCTCGGAGTCGACAATCTGCTGCAGTTTCACTTCATGGACCCGCCGCCGCAGGACAACATGCTCAACTCGATGTACCAGTTGTGGGTGTTGGCCGCTCTGGACAACACGGGCGCACTCACTGAGCTGGGACGACGCATGGTCGAGTTCCCCCTGGACCCCGCCCTCGGCAAGATGCTGCTGGTGGGCTGTGAGATGCGTTGCAGTGAGGAGGTGTTGATCATCGTGTCTGTCCTCTCCGTTCCCACCATCTTCTTCAGGCCGAAGGGACGCGAGGACGACTCGGACGCGGCGCGTGAAAAATTCCAGGTCAGTCAGGCTGGGAATTATATTCAAGGTCAGTTTCAGTTCCTGTTTCAAGGTCAGTTTCAGTTCCTGTTTCAAGGTCAGTTTCAGTTCCTGTTTCAAGGTCAGTTTCAGTTCCTGTTTCAAGGCTAGTTTCAGTTCCTGTTTCAAGGTCAGTTTCAGTTCCTGTTTCAAGGTCAGTTCGCTCACACTGAAGCTGGTCCGGTAGACTAGCAAAACTTCCAGCAGACCAGAATTCAACAAGTGAGTGTGAGCTGCGCAAATGAAGTTGTAACAGCGCATTTAGCCTGTGAGTTTGGAAATTGAAAGCCGCTAATAACGTGGTGAATCAGTGAATAGCTTAATCAGTCAGCAAGCGTACGAGCAAGATGTGTTTTTGCATTATATTTCCGCTATAACTGTCATTATTTTGCTCTTCAAAGTGGCAGTGAATAAGAATTTGAAGCGGTGGGTTATTGAGTCAGTCACGTGACGCAGTTCTTGTGCCGGCCGATATTGCACAGGTTCCCGAGTCAGACCACCTGACTCTGCTCAACGTGTACCAGCAGTGGAAGGTGAATCAGTACTCGATGTCGTGGTGCACGCAGCATTTCATTCACGGCAAGGCGATGCGTAAAGTGCGCGAGGTTCGGCAGCAACTGACTGATATCATGCATCAACACAAACTGCCCATCATAAGCTGCGGCACAGACTGGGACATCGTGAGAAAGTGCATCTGCTCGGCCTACTTCCACCAGGTCGCTGCTGTGCTCGTGTGTGTGTTTAGTGTGTGTGTGTGTGTGTGTGTGTTTGTGTGTGTGTGTGTATGTTTGTGTTTAGTGTGTGTGTGTGTGTGTCGCGTTTGTGTGTGTGTGTGCTTGTGTGTTTGCGTGTGTGTGTGTGTGTGTCGTGTGTGTGTGTTTGTGTGTCGTGTGTGTGTGTGTGTGTTTGTTTGTGTGTCGTGTGTGTGTGTGTGTGTGTGTGTGTTTGTGTGTCGTATGTGTGTTTGTGTGTCGTATGTGTGTGTGTGTGTTTGTGTCGTGTTTGTGTGTGTGTGTGTGTGTGTGTGTTGTGTGTGTTTGTGTGTCATGTGTGTGTGCGTGCTTGTGTGTGTGTGTGTGTGTCGACATGGAGCTGATATTTATCATGATCACACACAATAGACGACTTGTGACCGCAATGACAGCCCCTCGATGCATAGAATACATGAGACAGTGTGCAAGTCAGCATTTGAGTGTTTCTATTATTGACATGTGTGGACAAAAACGGCGTTAACAAGACACCATTATATGCGATTACTCCTAAACACTGTGTGTGTGTGTGTTTGTGTGACAGGCGGCTAGACTGAAGGGTATCGGAGAGTACGTGAACATGCGCACTGGCATGCCGTGTCACCTGCACCCCACCTCAGCCCTGTTCGGCATGGGTTTCACGCCCGACTATGTTGTCTATCACGAACTGATCATGACCAGTAAGGAGTACATGCAGTGCGTCACCGCCGTCGACGGCCGCTGGCTGGCCGAACTGGGACCCATGTTCTTCTCGGAGAAGCAGACTGGTCGCACGCGCGCCCAGCGCCGCGACCAACACGAAGAGCAGAGCTCGCGCATGGAGCTCGAGATGGAGGAGGCAGGCAAACTGATGGAGCAGAGGCGACGCGAGGCTGATGAGCGCGAGGCCAGTGAGAGACATTGTTCCGGCGTGCAAATTGTCACGCCGGGCAGGACGCACGCCAACACCACTGCCTCGTCCACGCCACGACATACACCGCGGCGCTTCGGACTGTGACTTCACCGCGAGCTGTGCGCGTGTTCAGCGCGACATTTGTGGTGATTGATTGCGCATGAAGTGCAGGTGTTGTATCAGGTGAATAAAACACACGCTGATACGTAAACTGTATTCACAATATACAACACAATGTCAACAATACAATATATACAACACAGTGATATGGCAGTGCTTTGTGCAACGTTTTCCAGCAGTCATAACATGATAGCGCCTGTCTGCATGCTGAGGTAGATGGGTAATATTCCATATGAACATGCGCTCAATCAACTCGCACTAAATGACCGTGAAATTAGCGATCACAAATGATCGTAGACTATGTACAAACACCAATATAAAGGAGACTATATACAAACACAAAATAAAGCAGCTGGCGAGCTAAGCTTCTCAAACTCGGCCAATATAACCAGCGCAAATCAATAGGAAATTGTAAATATGTACCATGATTATGTGACTGGCTAAACGTTGGCCTGTTCGGTGCCGACGCCCCGGGCTACATCGACATTTACTTCAATACACGCCGTCGTATTGTGTGGATGAAGCTAGTTTTCACTGAAACAAAACGCATCTGGAGATGCAATCATATTAGCAGCAGGAAGGCGCTGAAAATATGACTATACAGACATAATTGTACCGTAACACAGCACAACACGGGTCAATATGTCTGGTTCACTAGAACTCCTGCTAGCCAGTGCAGTGTCGTGTTGAGTTATCACGTGGCGAGCACGTGCTCGGCTGGTTGTGACGTGATGGGAAGGGCGGGCAGTTTGGTGCGACAGTTTCCGTGATAAAGCATGACAGGTCGCTGCTCACACGTGAAATACTTGTCGAAATGGCTCCAATACAGCGAGTTGTTCCAGAACGTGCACAACTGCCGGTTCCAGGCGCACGACACTTCGTGGAACAACTGGGGATGATCGAGCGACAGCAGCGTGTAGAAGTCCTGGTCTCCCAGGTGGCCCTTGAACGAGTAGCGGTCGGCACGTGCGTCAATATCGCCGCGTCGTAGCAGCTCGTTGTACAGTCGCGACTCTCTCATCTTGCTCAAGTCCAGCAGCACGACGCCGCTGTTGAGACCGGGCTGGCCGGCGGGAGGTGGCGAGCCGGCGCGCGTGTCTGCGTGTTGTTGCCGGTACTTGCGCAGTACGTGTCGGTACACGGGTGATAACTCGCGACTCAGTCCCATCACCTGCAAGCAACACGCACAAACACTGCACACAACAACTAGGCAAAACGTATCATTTCCTCTCTTCCTGATTTATCCTGTATCATCCTTGTTGTACCTTCTACTTGATTTTCGAAAATCGCAAACCCAATGTAACACGCTATATTAATGTACAAACAACTAAACACCTCAAAAGAACAACATTCATCACACACACACACGTATCGTATCATCTGCGCATGCGCTGTATTCCCTGCGCCACACTTGTTCCACTACAAGTACAATTAAATGAAACATGACAACAATCCCATTGTCTGCGCGTAATTCATGAACGTGGTACTTGGTCCCACGTCTCTTGGTTCCACGACACGTCTGCTAGTTGAGTCACGATCACGGCCTGATTCCACAACCAAGCAAACGCTACATATTGTGGGTCTAGGCTAAATGTGTAAGGATTCAAGAACATTAAAAATTCTAATTGATAAAAAACACTTTAAAAACGCACAAAAACGTTTCTATATTTTTTCATATATTTTATGTTAGGTTAGGTTTAGTGTTCTAATGTAATGTGCTGTCTTTGCAGGAGGCGAGGGACTGGAAGAAATTCGTTAAATCAAATTTTCTCAATGTAATGTTCTTGAATCATTACACATTTAGCTTCAACCCATATTGTGTAGTCAGACCAGTATGTGTGACGTCACACAGGATGTAATCTGACATTGTCGTGCATCACAATGATACAAAAACAAGACGCAAGATGTGGCGCAAATAAGACGTGAAGGAGGGCGCACCTGGGTTGGAGAGAAGCGGTCAAACGTGTGGTAGAGCGAGGTGATGTCGCCACGCACGCTCACATCCACGTCCATCATGATGAGTCGCCGCACATGCGCCAGACTGCGGTGCATGCCGACTGTGAGGAAGAAGAGCACGTCGTTGTAGTAGGAGCCCGGCCGCGGCGCGAAATGTCGCTGCAGCGTCACTATGAGCTCGCGCGATTTCTCCGCCATCGCAGTGATGTTGTGCAGTTGCAGCTGCAACCGACAATCAACATTGCACGCACACACACAGGCGGCAAACTGACTGCTGCTACTAACTACTCCAGATATGCAGTGCAATAACCGACGTAAACAGTGCAAGGCACAAAAACAGCCTCAAAAAAGAAAAACCCAAAAAAAGAGGTGATGACCAGCGCGCGCCAGAATTAAACGTAATAAATAAAAATCTAGAAATAAATTCGTTTTGTTGATCTAGTTGAAAATTGCTTCATGCGTGCCGTTTTTATTTTAAATGGAAACATTGCGATCTCCGCTGAAGGAGTGGAGCTAAAACAACCCATATAAAATAATCAAATAAAAAGAAAAAATGGAAATAAATTATAATTTGTATTTATTAACAATTGCAGAATTAACGTTATTAACTATTATTTATTATTATTAACGATTATTATTATTAATTGACGAATTGCAAAATTACGTTAGAAATGATAACGAAATTAAATTTGTTTCTTATTATTGCTTTAGATTTTTTCATGCACATGAAAAGCTAATGCTTATATGCAAATTTACAATACAATTTAAATTTCCAATACAAACAACAGTACACATTAAAGAAGACATTAATACAAGGACCAAACCTGATATTTCAACTTGGCCGATGCAGTGGCTGTAGAGAATATTGTCCGTGCTGTGGCGGTGCTCGCCTCGTCGACAAACACGTGCACCAGCACGCACGAGTCTCGTGACTGCGCCGCCATTGTCGACAACATATGCGCCAAACTGAGCTGCATGTGCGAGTTGTTGTTCGCCTTGGTGAAAATTACACCGAGTGGCACACGAACCACACATGACGGCGGCGATATCAACGTGTCCACTTGTCTCGGTGTCACGACGGCAGGTGGCGCGCCAACCACTGCCGCCGCCGCGCCGGTTTTGTCGTAGTGCGCGCCGAAATTATCGAGCAGCGCGGGAGCGTCGACCATATCGCGCGGACGCCACTTACCCGTCTCCAGCTGGAGTTCCAGTAGTTGAGCACCGTCAAACGTCTCGCCCGCGCCACTAAGACCTCGGTAAGACATACTTGACGCACCACGGGACCAGTGAATGACAAACCTCAAACTAGCTAGAACAATCGCCCCGCATAAGGCGCCCAGTACAATAATGAGGCGACGGCGGTGAATTTTCAACACCTTCATAGCGTCAATAATGAACAATATTGTTCAAAACTGTTTTCTGCGATCGATGATAATTAATTGGCATAATACTGTCTGGTCCGCCTTTCCGTGTGGGCGAACATGACAGAGTACTGACGCCAGTAGATTCTTTGTGGCTCTGATTCAAATGCGCATGGATATTTTCCTGAAAATTCGGCACTGCTGAATCACAATGCACACCTGTTAGAGAACTCAGTTATTGGATATACTCACTCACAAACATAAATATTAAGATTGAAAGACCAGAATGTAAGCTAATTCTAAGCTCAATACAAATAAACGCCTGTAATCCCGTCACGTGACAGCTCAGAGGCTTAAGCGCTGAGTTATCGCCGCTCAAACTTGGCACCGATACGGTATAATTTTAATGTAGTTACTTCAGAAAATTTCAGAACAACAGTCCTTAAAACCTCGAAAATTGGTGCAAATTAAATTGCAAAATGCAAAAGCAAACAACTTTCATAAGCGTATATATCAACAGATGTTGCATGTCGTGGAGTAGCTCAAATCGCATGGACAAATTCTAAAAGCAGAAACAGTCGATCGAAATCAAGCATATTTCCATTTACAAAAACAAATCAATGATGTTTTTTGTCTATTCAACTACACCGAAATACACCAATATCGGTACAAAGTACAGTACAACAAACTCACATGTAGCACGAGCGTTCACAAACACACGTCGTAAACAACTTTCTCGAGCGTACACATGACAAACTTACAGCAGCAGCTTTGCACATTCAATCACAGGATACCTTCAATTCAACTTCAGATTTTTTTTACAAATACTTCGGGAGCACTTTTAATCAGTCGGTTGATATTTTATGTTCGTATATTATGTCGTTGTCGAATGACACATTGAAAGTACTCGCTAATTCTCAGAAGTTCTCTAAATGTCAGTTTCATCCTGAATGTCAGTTACAATAGCACACTACCGTTCATATATGATAGTACAAATATTACTATATTATGAAAATGAGTTTGAGATTCATTCTAAAATAATTACCAAATAAGATAAAAACACAAATGTTACATCACACAGGATCAGGTACATAAATTTTAAAACATCACCATAAATTGAAAAATACAGCAGCAGAATTATATGCCTCCTCACAATTCATGCGAGCGATAGAAATTTGAAACATAAAGTGTGTATTTTCTATGTATGTTTCATCGGAAACCAATTCAGAGTGTTGAGATTTTCGACAAGCCGAAAAAACTTCTCTCCGGAGTCAAGATGGACACAAAATGAGGAACCAAATCGTGAATGCTTATACAATCACCTGCCAACACAATACATCGCAAGCAAATCATGAAAGCGGTGGAGGATAACATAAGTTAATGAATAAAAACAGGAGATGCGCAAATGAGACACAAAAGCTAAACGGTTTACTACGTACAAAGCAACTGAATGTATGAATATATTTGTGTGTATGTGAGAGTATGTGCATGTGAGTATGTGTGTGCACGAATGAGTGTGCATGTGTGTGTGTGAGTATTTCACCTGCAAGCAATGCCAGAATGGCGCTAGTGTGACACGTGGACAATTTGTCAGAAGAACTGGTCTCCACCGAGTTGACGCAGGCTAAACGCTGCTTAGAATTCACGCGAACCTCAAAACCGCGGCTAGATATTCTTCCGTGATGGTTGATCTGAAATCATAATAAAATATGAATTATCAAGTGATAATTTAAGTTTATCTGATTTATATATGACCAATACAGTTTAATATAGTAAATATAGTTTAGCGTAAGCGAAATTCCACCTGGTAATTGTGATGCTGGTGGGGTGCGACTGTAGTTTGCTTGCCTGGGCATAGAAGTAGTAGAGTCCAGCGTGTTTGACAGTGACGACGGCTGAGTCAGTGAGAGCAAAGTCGTTCTTGTCAGACATCCAGGCAGCAGGTCTCCAGTTATTAAACCTGCTGTCCGGGTGCACGTTCTTCATGTGATAATTTCCTGAATCATCGACAATGAGACACCATTATCACCAGTATCGCCGCACTCCGAACATGTGTGTCAATTAACTCCGAAATATAATGCGAACTCAGTTGAATTTAATCACATTGTAAACTGTGCATAATCGTTGATATAACTGCGACCGCAATTTAGCGAGTCATCTTCAATATGTAATATAATTGGTTGACATGGTAACAATGCCAGAATAATACAACATAACCAGTGTTTTCTGTTACCATGGTAATAGTCGAGGTGGCCGTGTAGTCGCTTGCTGGTGTGAGCCTCGTAGTGCGCCGCTGTCACGTGCAGTACCTCAGCCACGTCATTCTCGAGGCGGAGCAGTCGCGTGAGCACGTGGTGTTTACGAGGCAGCCTGTGTGGCGACTTGACCCGCCTCTCTCTCACCACCGATCTCCAGCCGACTGACTGGACTGGCGAAATAGCACTGTGTGCCGGCGCCTCTGTCTGCTAACAATCAATGACAGTGCAACAATGCAAGTTGCACGAGATCATTACGGGTTTTTTCACTCATCAATATACTCACTAAAACATCTATTTTGAGCGGCATGCTGTTCTATTATTCAAATCTTCCCCTCATAGTGGCGTTTAATTGGAGGGGCCGTATAATTAGGAGTTTTACGGTATTTATGCCAAAATGATTCACAATTAAAACGACATATTAACTTATCATTCCTTGCATATGCAGATCTCCAGTGATATCCTGCGTGGAAATTTTGTCTAAACAATTTGTCTCTTGTTTTAAATGCACCATCTTTCACCTTGATATTATTGGTGCGCATATCTGGTGTGAATGTCTATTATTGAGGGGGTTTCGAGCCCCCCTCATCCTGAACACCCCCGTGTCGTTGAGTATTAATTCACACACACACAGCCGCGGTGTTGATGGTCACCTGTGCAGTGGAGGCGTGAGAGGGAGAATGGTACAACTGATGAGTGACATCACCCACTGACACCGTGTTCCGCCATGATAACTGATCTATCGAACCTGATGACTCCTCATCTGACTCATGCCTGACAACATCACACACAAACACAGCCACACAAACACGCGTCATATGGCAGAATAAACAACGTGAAAATGAATATAACGCATATGCACAACAATACATACAGATCGACCAAGATGGGTCAAATGATTGTGATATGTATATTATAAGTTGTGTATAATAAAATGTGATATGTAAATTAGTCGCCTGTTTTGATTGAGTCGATCAATTTGTTAGAACAATTTTGACACTAATGCTATGTCTGTCAGTCAGTGAGTCAGTCAGTGAGTCAGTGAGTCAGTCAGTTAGTCAGTCAGTCAGTTAGTTAGTCAGTTAGTCAGTCCTGTCAGTGAGTCAGTGAGTCAGTGAGATGGTAATTGTTCACGCTACATTCAACTGACCCTGCCGAATTAGCTGGCTGCTGGGGTGAAGGTCGAGATTGATTGTGGAGATCGTTCAAGCTGGACTTCACTGCGCGTGCTGTTACCGGGTCGTCCCCAGCAGTCACCGTCGTGGGACTTGGCTGCACATCTTGCTCGTCCCCAGCCAGAAAGACATCAGCGGCATGCTCGGCTGGTCTGACGGCGGCTGACAGACTGAGTCCAAGATTGACCTGTGGTGACACGGCCGACCGACGCACTCGACCCTGTGTCAACTATAAATCATACACGTGTGCAGAAGAATGTCCAGTACAACAATTCACCGGAGCTAAGAGAGACCAAAAAGCAGCCCATTAGAGCATGTCATTTGCTGAGCAGGAAAACACCAGTTGCAAATCAAATAGCCAGTAGTATGAGAGTACATGTTATATACAATGTTTGCAAGCATGAGTAAAAGTCAACAATCAACACAGCCACACTAGAAGCGCCTTGCAAAGATCGCTCGTGCATCTGTGTGTTTGTTTATGTTAGCAGCATGATATGAAACAGACGACTGATTGAGTGGTTGTTTAGTTGGCGCAGGAGTTAAGCGAAGCGAGAAACACACGCAAGAACATGAGGATAGCTGCCAGCAACGCCACTGAAATTTCATTTGGCCCGCTTCTGGCTGTGGACCTAATAAATAGCTGTTTCAACAGGTTATACTCATTTTATTAGCTCAAAAATAGCAAGCATATATAGTGGCGCACAGCTAAAAGACGGAAGTGAATTGAACAAGCATCACAGAACGATTAATATTACGATTATTACGCACCAAAATCACAGCTCCAGCGAGAATTATTAATGATGCGCTAGAAACACGTATGAAACTGCACAAATTGAAATTAGCCAGTAGAGCTGGCAGTGTGCATGGTGGTGGCCTGTCGAGGAGGAAGGGGGGGGGGGGACCTAGTGACCCCCTCGTTCACATCCTCCTATCATTGTTCAACAAGCGTACTGCGGTGCATATGAAGGCAAAACGCAGGCAGAAAGCAGGACATGGGAGGAATAAGACCGATGATCAGGAAGCTAAATATGCCCGGATGAATTGACTGTTGAGATTATTAACAGCACATTGCAACAATGATACGTTGCACTGAAAATACACAATAGTCATATCATCACATATCGCTCGACATCCAGCATAGCAGCACACACACACACACACACACACACATACACACTCGGTAACACGCACACACACACACACACACACACACACACACACACACACACACACACACTCGGTAACACACACGCATGCACTAGCACGCATAAACACGCACGCACACACACACACACACACACACAAACACAGCTAATGTACCAGTACAAATGAGCTAATTTGCAACACCGGTCAGTCACATGATCGCATCACTCAACGAGACACCTGTGTGACAGCTGATTGCAACTACCAACCTGCTCGTGCAGACGACAGTGCAGCTCGAGCACGTGCACGCGCTGTTGCAGTAGTAGCAGCTGGGAGACGGCGTGTGTGTGTTGTCTGTCGTGCCACAGCTGCAGTGCGGCCAGTACACACACCGCCACCGCTACACTGGTCCATGCCAGCAGACAGCCAGCGTGAGACGATCTTCCTGCCGCCCCCATGAGCACGGCGCCAGGCTTCTGTGAGTCTGCCATGTGTACAGCAGCCATGTCCGCTCACAACACCGCCCCTCACTCAACTGACAGCGACAGCAAGCATCACTGACAACTCAAATACTGACACCAGTGTAAACAACGCCCTTTTCTCTAGTTATGCGGACACTGTCAACACAAGTGGATACATGCGCCGGCAAGACAGAGTAGAGGAGTTCGAAGGAGAGAGAAAGAGCAAGATAAACATTGTGAGATATTTCTCATACTTCGCCTGTGTGATCTGTATACACATTGACACATGTGTTGTTCGAAATGAACCTTGATTCTTCACACAGTCGAGGAAATTCCATTACTGTGCAGCATATCACGCGTGTAAACAGAATAAACACAAGCTAACACACTCACACACACACATACAAATATAACGTGATATCTTAACGGATAAACGCTTCATCTCAAATATAAAGACGGCTGTCAATGACGCGTGTCTGCGTGTCTGTCTGTCTGTCTGTCTGTCTGTGCAAGCGCACCATGACACACAACATGAGTGAATGGCGGGGTGCGTGAATGTCGAATGTCGTCCCTATGTTTGTGTTTGTGTGTGTGAGACCTGGGCGATGACTGGGTATATGTATGCACCCAGTTATCATCACACGTGACACATATTCGAGCGAAACTCATGCCGAAACAATGCCAAGATGAAATAATGACTAATCGCTACGATATTCTCAGTTAATTGTATGTTTGTGTCGTGTGTGTGTGTGTGTGTCGTGTGTGTGTGTGAGCAAATTCTAAGAAGCTGTCACACTCAGGATCGCTACCGTCACACAACAACCGAACCGCACTCGATTGATGTGACACAATTTCTCACTGCAAACCAGCCTGCTTCAGCAAGCAGCCACATTCACATCACATCTGTGCTCGACAATTTATTGCACTGAGTGACCCACAAAACATAACACTAGAACCGCTGCTGTCACGATTCAACACAACCACCTGTCTACACGAATATCTAGCGGCGTATAAGCGCGTCTATGCATTTATATGCCCTAGTAATAACAACTCATCTGCAAGCACACGATCATACGTGAAACACTATTAATACGAAGGCAAGGCAATATGGTTGAGTGATAGAAAAGGCACTACAAAACACCCTGGTGATTCTAGTATCAAGCGGAACACGGTTCTGCAGTGTGAGATATTGTGACGGAAAATCAGTGACGTAACACGCAGCTAGCCAGTCTTATAGCCGCACCACACATATCACAACAACAATACGCACACACAAAATACATTAATTAAAACAGCAGGTACAAGTGTGTGTGTGTGTAAGACTTATTCATTGACACACAGAATGGTAAATAAAAGTGACTAGAGCCGAACGTGATACAAACACGTTGACAATTAACTGACAACGGGCGACTGGAACCAGGAGAACAGGGATGATTGCCTAGTAAAATGCCGTGGAGCGTATCAAGGGGAATACCAAATACAAACAGCACACGACTGGAAAGCCGAGAAACGGAAGAGCCGGTGGAAAAGGACAGCAAGGAGGAAGGAAGGAGGAAGGAAGGAGGAAGGAGGAAGGAAGGAGAAGGAGGAAGGAGGAAGGAAGGAGGAAGGAGGAAGGAGGGAGGAAGGAGGAAGGAGGAAGGAGGAAGGAGGAAGGAAGAAGGAGGAAGAAAGGAAGGAGGAAGGAAGGAGGAAGGAAGGAGGAAGGAAGGAGGAAGGAGGGAGGAAGGAGGAAGGAAGGAGGAAGGAGGGAGGAAGGAAGGAGGAAGGAGGAAGGAAGAAGGAGGAAGGAGGAAGGAATGAAGGAGGAAGGAGGGAGGAAGGAAGGAGGAAGGAGGAAGAAAGCAAGGAGGAAGGAAGGAGGAAGGAGGAAGGAAGGAGGAAGGAGGGAGGAAGGAGGAAGGAAGAAGGAAGGAGGGAGGAAGGAAGGAGGAAGGAGGAAGGAAGGAGAAGGAGGAAGGAGGAAGGAGGAAGGAAGGAGGAAGGAGGAAGGAGGAAGGAAGGAGGAAGGAGGAAGGAGGAAGGAGGAAGGAAGAAGGAGGAAGAAAGGAAGGAGGAAGGAAGGAGGAAGGAAGGAGGAAGGAGGGAGGAAGGAGGAAGGAAGGAGGAAGGAGGGAGGAAGGAAGGAGGAAGGAGGAAGGAAGAAGGAGGAAGGAGGAAGGAGGAAGGAAGGAGGAATGAAGGAGGAAGGAGGGAGGAAGGAAGGAGGAAGGAGGAAGAAAGCAAGGAGGAAGGAAGGAGGAAGGAGGAAGGAAGGAGGAAGGAGGGAGGAAGGAGGAAGGAAGAAGGAAGGAGGGAGGAAGGAAGGAGGAAGGAGGAAGGAAGAAGGAGGAAGGAGGAAGGAAGGAGGAAGGAGGAATGAAGGAGGAAGGAGGGAGGAAGGAGGAAGGAGGGAGGAAGGAGGAAGGAAGGAGGAAGGAGGGAGGAGGAAGGAAGGAAGGAGGAAGGAGGGAGGAGGAAGGAAGGAGGAGGAAGGAAGGAGGAGGAAGGAAGGAGGAGGAAGGAAGGAGGAAGGAGGGAGGAAGGAGGAAGGAAGGAGGAAGGAGGGAGGAGGAAGGAAGGAGGAGGAAGGAAGGAGGAAGGAGGAAGGAAGGAGGAAGGAAGGAGGAAGGAGGGAGGAGGAAGGAAGGAGGAGGAAGGAAGGAGGAGGAAGGAAGGAGGAAGGAGGAAGAGACTGCTAGACGAACATGGAGCGATACTCATGAGGCAGGGCTCCTCGGCGCGGGAAAAACACGTGACTGAGACTATAGTTGAGCAAGTTGGACAGGCGGCTCATGTAGATGTCGCTGACGTGAAACAATCGTCGCGAGAAATAGGTGGGGTTGTGGTGCGTGCGGAACAAACTGCCAAATTGAGCGTTCAACACGTGCTTCGTGTACTGCCTGCTCGCACACACCCACACAAACACCCACACAAACACACACATTAAATAACAAACACAAAATAACACATAAAATAACACACAAAATAACGCAAACACACACACACACATTAAATAACACAAAATGACACACAAAATAACACACACACACACACACACATAAAATGACACATAAAATAACACAAACACACATAAAATGACACATAAAATAACACAAACACACATAAAATGACACATAAAATGACACATAAAATAACACAAACACACATAAAATGACACATAAAATAACACACAACACACTCGCTGCTGACTATATTAAAACATGTGTTCAACTTTATAGATACAAATAAAACGCGGAAATTAACAGTGTCAGTGATTAGGCCCAAGCTTGAATATGCCGCAGTGGTCTGGTGTCCCCACGAGAAGCGGCTGGTGAAAAAAGTCACAAAATGCAAATACTGGCCACAATATTGGTAGCAGAGATGAAAAGTATCAATTATGAAGACACGCTAAATGCGTTGAAATTAGCGACGTTGGAAGAATGAAGAAGACGAGGTGATCTTATTCGTATTTTCAGGAACATGACATGAATCACAGTTCAGCAGGATATTGGACTGATGAAGCAGGATAAAGGAAGGGGGCACAGCAAGAAGCTCAGAAAAGCTCGGTGCAAAAAAGACATCAAGAAATACAGTTTTACATTCAGGCCAATTGACGTTTGGAATAAATAACACAATTTGACTATCGTGGAGGCCAAACCTATAGAGGAGTTCCAACACAAATCTGAGACTCAGTGGAAAAGAGACAGGACAGTTCGCGCGTGAGCTCATTTCCTCTACCTCAACTAGCTGAACACACAAATTCACACGGAAAAGTGAACGCGATGTCCATGCATACACTCGCAATGTGAAAGCTTTTTGTGAATTTGAATCTGTTCAATAGTCTTCCTCATCGTCTGAAATCTCTTCCAGCTACAAATAAATCACTGATCAAAAAGTATATAAAGAAATATTTGTTGGATTTACAGTGTACTCAGTCTCCTTAGGAGATTGAATTCGCAGTTTTGCTTGAGCGATTTTGTGCTTATTGTGTGTGTGTGTGTGTGTGTGTGTATGCTTCTGACAATTGTGTTTCTACTTTTGGATGAATGATATATAATCCCACTTCGCATAGTATTGTCTTTTTCAATTGTCACATTGTCCAAAACCTTCATGTCTGCTATCGTCCTAACTTTCATGTCCGCTAAGGAGCTCATGCTCGGCGGACATTTGTCACCTTGATTTGTTCTTATTTTCTGATTATTGTATTGTTTGTGTGTGACAATAAACTTACAATTTAAAAAAAAAGAAAAAAAAAAAAGCGTATGTGTATGTGAAAGCGTATGTGTATGTGTGTGCATGTGCGTGTCACCTGAGCTGGTTGCGTTCGTCAATCCACTCGCGCATAATATGAACATTGAGCGGCTTCATCAGTTCGTCCTGCTCGGTTTCAATCAGCTGTTGCAATTGTTGCAGCCAATTGGAACGAGCCTTGAACTCGGCCTGGTTGAGCACGCCTATCTCGCGCTGCCAACACCACATCATCACATCACCAGCACATCAACACATCACCACATCAACAACACATCACCTGCAAATCATCACATCACCACCACATCAACACATCAGCACATCAGCACATCATCACATCAACACATCACCAGCACATCAACACATCATCACATCACCACCACATCAGCACATCAGCACATCCATCATTAGCGCATAGCAGCCAGCAGCAGCAGGCTTGGGCATACATCTAGTACGCGAGTCATCTGGGTTCAATTATGTCGTGCAGGTTCAATTATGTCGTGCTAAAACAGGTTCAATTATGTCGTGCTAAAACAGGTTCAATTGTGTCGTGCTAAAACAGGTTCAATTGTGTCGTGCTAAAACAGGTTCAATTATGTCGTGCTAAAACAGGTTCAATTATGTCGTGCTAAAACAGGTTCAATTATGTCGTGCTAAAACAGGTTCAATTATGTCGTGCTAAAACAGGTTCAATTATGTCGTGCTAAAACAGGTTCAATTATGTCGTGCTAAAACAGGTTCAATTATGTCGTGCTAAAACAGGTTCAATTATGTCGTGCTAAAACAGGTTCAATTATGTCGTGCTAAAACAGGTTCAATTATGTCGTGCTAAAACAGGTTCAATTGTGTCGTGCTAAAACAGCTTCAATTGTGTCGTGCTAAAACAGGTTCAATTGTGTCGTGCTAAAACAGGTTCAATTATGTCGTGCTAAAACAGGTTCAATTATGTCGTGCTAAAACAGGTTCAATTGTGTCGTGCTAAAACAGGTTCAATTATGTCGTGCTAAAACAGGTTCAATTATGTCGTGTTAAAACAGGTTCAATTATGTCGTGTTAAAACAGGTTCAATTATGTCGTGCTAAAACAGGTTCAATTATGTCGTGCTAAAACAGGTTCAATTATGTCGTGCTAAAACAGGTTCAATTATGTCGTGCTAAAACAGGTTCAATTGTGTCGTGCTAAAACAGGTTCAATTGTGTCGTGCTAAAACAGGTTCAATTATGTTGTGCTAAAACAGGTTCAATTATGGCGTGTTAAAACAGGTTCAATTGTGTCGTGCTAAAACAGGTTCGTTTAGCAAAAATCAAGTTATTTCAGCGGCCGAGAAAATTCGTATTTGTACCGCAGTGTATTATTCTACGCTAGCTGTGACAGCAGCAAGTCACGTGATCGCATTCGCACTGTGTCGGTGTGGTGCGTGACACCACATGCCATCACATCGTTCACGCTTGTGCTCAAGGCTAGTGTTGTATATACGGTCAAATATCGATATAAGACACAGCGATGAAGCGAGATAATCAGTTGGCAGGATAGAGTCTTGGACACCAATTTTTTTAGGTTTCTATTTATAAAATTGAGTGAAATTTGACTGAAAATCGACAACTTTATCAAATTAAACCTTTTCGAGCTTGTTTTACTGGGATAATTAGCATTTTTGAATATTTTTTTAAATAAAAAACACAGAAAAATCGGTATAATCGGCGCAATCGGATACAACGCGGTTGAATTTTGTGAAGCCCAACTAGCGCCTTATATCGATGATTAACCGTAGTTGAGCATACAGACATGCACAATACTTGAGCAAAACAATACACAATGAAGCCGACTGTTTGAAGTAATGTTTCAGTGGCGGGCACCTCGAGTTCCCAGATGATGGCTCCTGTTCTCCAGCCGTGATGTAGCCTCACATCAGCTAGATCAGTGTAGGGATGGTCGCCGAAGTAGAGCACGCTGCCGCCCGACCATCCTGTCAACTGCTGTACCAGTCTAACATTACCCTGTCACACAGCGCGTGTCAGCCAGTGTGTGTGTGTGTGTGTGTGTGTGTGTGTGTGTGTGTGTGTGTGTGTGTGAGAGAGAGAGAGAGAGACAGCATGTACGTGTGTGAGTGAGTGGCGCCCGAGAAATAGCACAACAAGATGAAACAACATCAACCGCAAACACTTGATATTATATGCAATGAATCACAGTGTCATTCTTGTTTGTGTTTGTTCAAATGTTTACTGACTGCATATTTCTACACACACAGAAAGAGATAGAGAGAGAGAGAGAGAGTGAGAGAGAGTTTCACACCTCACAGTAGATGGTGCCAGGCTCGATAGAGTTGACAGGTCGCCATGTCTTGCATTGTGCGTGCGTGTCGAACACGCGCATGGCGTGTGTGTGACACGTGAAGAAGTTGGGCTTGCCCGCCTCCACAATAACCAGGTCAAACAATCGCCGCCAGTCTTCGCCCACCAGAAATGTCAGACCGGCGTTGCTGCCAGCACATTATCATACACACACACACACACACACACACACACACACACACACACACACACACACACACACACACACACACACACACACACACACACACACATATATATATATATATATATATATATATATATATACATACTCACAAACAGAATCATACACACATTCTACGGAGGAAAAAATGCAGCCAAAACTGGAATTATATTTTGAGTCGGTTATAAACAAACGCAAGTGCATTAAAACTGTCACCACGCGAGAACACACAATTTCATCAATTATATCATAGCACGTTTGAAAACTAGAATATCTTTATCCCATTTCATATGCGCATTCACACAGCAGCTTAACAATAGTCAGACTGCTAAGAAAACCTATACACAAATACTGTTTGTACAAGCGCAGAGTGAAAAAAGCCGCCTGTTATTTGACAGTTGGTGACAGCTCGTGCCAACTGACACGAAATGATAGGGACTGTTCGTGATGAGGAAGAGTTTCTTGTTTTGGCTGACGAGCCGCTCGAGGAAGGAGACCAGTTGCGAGCTGCGGTGCAGAAAACGCGCCGGATCAGCCGCCACAATGCCGTGCATCACCGGGTGAATACTGGCAATTGCTTTCTGCAACAATAACAACAACAACAACTCATGTACTCACACATGAAGACAAGGTGCATTCAGGCATTCAAGTGGGGGTGTGGAGTGGAGTAGTGTATTGTGGTGTAGTGTAGTGTAGTGTAGTGTGGAGTAGTGTGGTGTGGTGTAGTGTGGAGTGGTGTAGTGTGGTGTAGTGTAGTGTGGAGTAGTGTGGTGTGGTGTAGTGTGGAGTAGTGTGGTGTGGAGTGGTGTAGTGTAGTGTGGTGTAGTGTAGTGTGGTGTAGTGTAGTGTGGAGTAGTGTAGTGTGGAGTAGTGTGGTGTAATGTGGTGTGGTGTGAAGTGGTGAACTGCCAGCGAACACGCACCCGCACGTCGTGGAAGAGAACGGTCGGCTGAAAGTCAATGTTACCGTGCAGAAAGAGCTCGGTCACCTGACACATCAAACACATCTCAGGCAGCGAGAATAAGTCAGCCAACTGCACCATGTGACACTCCTGTCACACACACACACACACACACCGACATACACACACGCGCCTACTTCAATCCACACAGTATGTGGCAATTTCAGCGATAAACAAAAGTCGTAACAATACATGAGTGCACACACTATATTAGTCAATTGATATTCAATGGTGCACATATGTGTGTGTGCGATGATATGAACCGAATGTCCGTGAGGAGGTTCAAGATAGTTGACAGGCAGAGTAACCGAGCCGTACACTCGCAATACTTCCTCGTTAGATAACCGCCTCAGTCCACTGTGAACACACACACACACACACACACACACACACATGCATATATACAAGTCAGTGATTTCACATTCATATATTCATATATGCATATCTACCTGAGGTGGCATATGGTTCAGCAAGCCTGTGTGCCTATCAAACACCAATCACCATCACTATATACATGTCTATAATGCGTGTGATGTTGACCAAACGCGATATAAACAAAACAATGAACAGTGCAATGAGTGAATCAATAATTGAACCATGATAACTAGTTTGCATGTGACTAAAACAAGAAGCAATACACTAACAAGCACAAAGTACACACACACACACACACATACGAACAGTGGACACATAATGCATGCACGCACCGATACACCGAGCCCAGTTGGATTTGATGGAAGGCGTCGACTTTGAGCAGAAGCCCTTCTTTGATGTCGTAGTGCAGTCCTCTCACGGCAAAGTCGGGCAAATAGCTGAGCGAAGATACTTGAGAAGGATACTGCAACACAACACAACACGCTCACAACAGAACACGACACACTCATAACAGAACACAACCACAACACAACACACTCACAACAGAACGCAACATAACACGACACAACACAACCACAACACAACACAACACAACACACACAACACAGCACGACACACTCACAACACAACACAACACGACACACACAACACAACACGACAGACTCACAACACAACGCAACACGACAGACTCACAACACAACGCAACATAACACAACCAAAACACAACAGATCACAACAAACTCACAACAGAACGCAACACAACACAACAGAACACAACACAACACAACACACTCACAACAGAACCCAACACAACCACAACACCACACAACACAACACGACACACTTACAACACAACGCAACACAACACAACCACAACACGACACACTCACAACACAATACAACACCACCACACAGCTCAATGCGATGTTATACACTATAAGCACTGTGTATGCATCAACAAACAATACACATGACAGTAGAAAAACAAGCATTAACTCGTGAAATAAGCACATACACACACACACGCACAAAACCTGGCATATATACAAATTAGAGCAATAACAAACGAGTGAGACAACGAGAGTCAATGTAAGTAAGCAATGTAATACCACAACACAACTCCATATTCATGATTGGTACACTTTATTTTTCCTCGACCAATGCCTTTTTCATTTCCGAAGAGAGGGAATAGGATAGGGGACAGCTGCAGCATTCAAGGGTGTGCCAACTCTGTTGAATATGGCAGAACTTGAACTTGATACGGCAGAACAGGGAGGGAACAAGCAGAGAGTCGGCTTTTAGTCGCCTCTTACACGACACAGAGCGGGTACGGCGGCAGTATTCTTATCCCCTGACCGCAGGGTTTCGATTAATACCGACTCCGACTGCTTATCCCTGTCACTGGATCTGCCTGTAATTAGTGCTAGTGATGAGAATGCAGCGGTGACGGACGCAGGCACCTTGAACACGTCGACCAGGGCTTTTTTGCCCAGGTCGTAGATGAGATTGTGCATGGCCACGCGGTAGTCAGCCAATGTGTAGTCGTAGTCGAAGCCATACACGTCGACATCCTTGAGGTGAAGTTCATTGTTAGCAAACACGCCCGTTTGCTCGACGTCAGGAGGCAGCTTCTTGGCTGACCATCGTTCAAAACACGCACACAAACATCCACATACACACATACACGCACAAACATCCAAATACACACATACACGTGAATTAATATATCTGCATGTAAAAACCCATTCATGTATACACACACGCATGCACATGCTTATTTATTTACTTAGTTGACTGAGTACCTCTCTTCCCAACTTCTCTTCCGGTTCCTCTCTCCAGTCCTCGTGCGATAAAAAAATCCTGGTCCTCCAAATCATTTTCCTTCTTTGGTCCTCATCTTTACAATTCGTTTCCTTCTCACATAACGTCCTCGTCAACCTATCGTTTATTAACCTCTTCCTAGCGTAAGTTCCTGTTTGATATATTGTTTGATCCTATTACTCACTGCTTAACTCCGCTCGCCTCTCTCCAATGAGTTTTTTTCTTGTGTATGAGTGTTGTAAATGATTTTCTGTGCGTGTTATGAATGAATGGACCTGTGTTACGCGCCATTTTGTGATTTTTTGCGTTTCTTGTTCCTCTTTATAGTAGTTTATTTTGTATATTATGTAAAATATTGTTGTGTAGATATACTTTCATTTTGTTATTATCCATGATGTATATTCGTTCATCTGGGTGTTTATTCATGACATTCAGCATTTTCTCATCGACTGATATTTCGCCCGCCTGTGTCTGATGGGCGCTATATCAAATACAAATATCATATACATAAATACTCAACTCTCCCAGATTCGTGAAAGACTCAATGAGTCACTACGATAGCACCAAAGTCGCATGCTACCGATATTTAACCTTGAGAAAAAACCTCAGCCTAGATGAAAACACAGGTTGAAATAATTCACCAAATAAGCATAATAAATTATCCTCACAGAAGCAATGAAGTTTCACTCTGGCATACTCGGCCAATAGCCTATTTGACTTTTTCGGTGACTCTGATGACATATTCCTCGTGAAAACCGTTTTCGCACTCGCCCGAATATTGAGCACAACCAAACGACGCAAACATTTCCTCGCCAAACCACACATAAAGACCGAAACCACAAACAAACCAGCGAACTAAACATAATTCGATACGTCCTCGTAATTTGATCGTAAAGAATGTGCGTTTGTCAAAGGCTTAGAGAAGCAGAATGAAATTAAACGTCCCGGTGCCAAACAGGAAAAAACGTATATTTGTCTGAACACAAGCAAAAATGATGCGAAAAAATTCGCGTTGACTAAAAAATTACAATTTCTTGCAAACAACACGGATGATAGGGCGGAATGAATGATTGGACACTGGATGACACGATGAACAGTTTTCAAATATGGTGGATTATATCCACGTGGTGGATGTTTGCGACGGCTCCGAAAAGCTGACATCGCGCACGCTGCTTCTTCGGCTTCAACTACCGACTTCAAAACTCAGCCACAAACGGCTACAAGGAAATCACGACCATCAGACACCAAAACTCAATCACAGAAAGACAAATAAAGCCGGTGATGTTCAATAAATACTGAGATCAAAAATAATCGAAAATTCAGTCGTCCTCGGCAGTTTCGACGGCCGAGTTCACGCCCACCTCCTCCCATTGGCTGCGCGTGATTAACAAACTCTGCATCTGCGCTTTGTCGCGCCCCATTGCGGCGGCCGAGTGCCAGGCGTGAGTGAGCGGCTCGTCGGTGCACGTGATATTCACCGTCAGCTCCTGCGAGGCCATCGAGCGTACCTCGGCCTGCAGTCGCTCGGCGAAACCGGGAAACTTGACGCTGCCGCCGATCAGCACGATATTAGCGAGCAAATGTGCGTGTGCAGCCTGCTCGCACGCGCCTACCGCGTCCATCACCGCCTCGGCAACACCCATCTGTTGAATGCCAACATCGGACGGGTGAAACAAGAGCTCTGGGATGGAGAAACGCTCATTGGTGAGTCGCACGATCTGCTCGCCGTCAGAGGGTCGCCCTGAACTCATCTCGCGCGACTTCATGCGTCCTCGTCGCAATGTGCTGAAGTCTGGAAGCAGGTAGTCGCGCGCCACCGGATTTTCCGAGGCAGGCAGAGCGGCCAGTTTCATGTCCTCACGCCAGTTCTGTGTTACATAGCAACAGTCTTCCTTGAGCTGATTCATCACGCATGTCTCATCCATCACGTTCAACTGTCGGTAGGAAATAATATCCTTGGCGTAGTTGGTGAGCACCTTGCCACCGACCTCCACGCGCCGCACACCCGCCAATTGCACCTTGCCCAGAATGTACGGCAACACATGGGTAAAGCTGTATCCCGCCTCGACAATCAGACAGCACAGATTGTCCGGGTGACGAGCAAGATCATCGTAGGCCGTCACGTCTCCACAAGTTGTCCTTGCCAGACCAGCGACCTCATACTCCTCGAACATCATCTCGGCCATTCCCTCCTGGATCGACTTGAAGTTGAAGTACGGCTCGGTGATAAGCATGTTACATTGAGCGAGACTGGCGTTGAGACAATCTTTACCAAAGAGATAATCCCATACAGTCTTCTGAACGTCCCAATTAATCAAGTAACCCTTCTGAAATGCCAGAAGATAATATAGGCTTGATAGGTCACGACATTCATCGATTTGGTTGCCAATAAAAGGACGGCGTCGTTCACTTTTGGCTTTCATGACAGCATTCGGCATAACCAGAGGCTTACTTTCAGAAGCAAAGCCAGCCTTGAGCAAAGAAGCGCCGTTGTCCAACACAAAATTCTTGACAGGCGCCATCGTCAGCACTTCTGTCAACTCTAACAATAAGCTTTCAAAGTGTTCAAAAATGATCGGTCATTATTTGGAACATAACATAGTTATACCTGATTCAAAATAAGCGTTTGGGACTACCATAAATTCTAACAAAATATATATCAACGTGCCCATCAGGCTTAGCGCAGGGCAAGTGCGTACATAAAAAAGCTAAAAAAAATGCTAACTTCCCTACTACAGTCACTGCATGTCAACCGCCGCTACTTAACACAAAAAAACAATGTTGACTTGGGAAATGTTGGGAAAACTAATGCTTCCGCCGAAATCGTCCACTTCACGTCAGCAATCTTAACATCAATATCTATTTTATTCAGTCATGAAATTACATAGATTGAATAAAATCTCATTTCATGATTTTCAGTTGAGCTGATCAAATTGTTTGATGATTACATACGTTTCAAGTTCTTGTGTCAAATGTTCTTGAGTTCTGAGGCACAATTGAAGGACTGTCGTGGTACTGCCCGTTTCATCGGAGAGGTTCGTGTATTTTATTTCTTGGGGTAATTTGTTTTTAAGGAATCTAACTGCTAAATTTGCCCAATAGCTTTTTTGAGCTTGTTCGCTTTTGGTTTGTATTCACGTCAATATTTCTTGGCGTTGGCAGCCCTTTAAACACCTGAACAACACCTTTCCAATTACCTGAGCTTCCTAGTATCTGTGGTGATGGCTTTTAACTCTCGTTCTAGATGTTACATATCTGAACCGGGCACTCAAAACGAGCAATCGTGTATCGTATCAATCGTAATCGTGTATCGTAGCAATCGTATACACAGATGGTTGAACCTTACATTGTGAGTCATATCACGCCCGAACACTTCAATACATATGTTCTTTATAATTCAATAAATTAATTATAATACATTTGTTATAGCGCATATAAATATACAAAAGGGCGTATATATATAAATGAAATAATTCGCTACGGTGAATTACAAAGCCAACACTGTTTAACCCAATTACAAGGACAGAGGATGAAATGGGAATATATAATCCTAATCCGTTCGCGATTCATTTAATGTAATTTCATTTAATTTGTATTTGATATAGCGCCAATTCGACACAGGCGCGCATAATATCAGTCCAAGAGAAAAATGTTGAACGGCAAGAATAAACACTCAGATGAGCGAATGCACATAAGAGATAATAACAAATATAAGAATCTAAGTATATCTACACAACAATATTTTAAATAAAATACCAAATAAACCACTATAAAGAGAAACAAGTAATGCAATAAAATATGGCGCAATATATTTCATGTAGGCAATGCACATTACGATGAAGAAACTGAAGAACAACTTTACATATGACTTAGCAATGCACAATAAATCATGCGACACCACATGACCACGAAAACGCAACGCAAGTGTATATAACATAAAAGTGTATACACATAAAACATATACAACATTTTATAACATAACATTATAGTGTATACACATAAAACATGTGCTTAACGATAGTAATGCCCCCTGCCGGCGGAATATTCATACACCGCACGCATGGCTGCCGCTGCAAGATAATATACAGATGTTTTGAGATTTACAATTACACATAAGCGCAACGAGTGAGTGAGTGGCAGATAGGCTAGAGCTACAAATACAGCAGATTGTAGAAGTCAAACACAGTTTCGAGAAGAAAAAAACAATATGTATTAAAAAAGCACACCACTCAACAACCACGCGCGAACACAACTCCTTACATCGCCATATCACACTCAGCAACATGCACTCGTTGCAACACATTGCAGCCAATCGCACGATCAATCTCCCGGCACACGACGCGCCTCGCTGTGTCTTATCCGCTTGCAACACACGTGCTAAATCATTGCTAGAACAACGCTCAGTCACATACACAATCATATGCAACAACCACAACACACACACACACGCAATAAGAATGTCTTACTACACAGATGATCAAACAGAGCAGATATGAAGCCGCCATAGAAACTGGCGCTAGAAATATAAGCAGGAAGAGGATTGTAGAGACGAGGAGCGAAACAAATGAAAAAGCACTTAGCTGACCGGGCTGATTAGTTGTTATCGCGTGGGCGAAAAGAGGACGAGAATTACGAGAAAGGTAAGACATTTAGAAAGAAGACAATACATATAAACTGGCTGGCATTCAAGCGTGTTTACGAATATTCCGCCGACAGGGGGCAGCACGAGCGGTATGTGTTTGTATTGTTCTGTTCTGTTTTATACTATGCACACTTGTGCTGTGTTTGTGTGCGTGCGTACGTGATCGTGATTGCTAGCAGTTGTATCACTAACGTGCTCTATTGTTCTTGTACTTGCCCAGTTTTTGCTCAATGCTTTCGTCATCATGTGCATTTTAATTGAAGCAGATAAGATTGAAAGGTAATGTAACTGGTATTGATGAGAGGAATGTTTATCACACTAGTATCACACATGTTTGTGAATGGTTGTTGAGCGTTACATGGCGGTGACACGGAGGCAAGATATAGGGGCATCTACCTTCTTCCTTCAATCAGTTATTGCATGCTCTCTTTGCATGTCAACTTGCATTATAGCTTAATTTAACTGTGTATTGATGAGTAGCGCTACTAGAACGTAATTGGCTGCTGGTGGTGGTGTTGGTGGCTCATCACGTGAATTGCTCGTCTGTTTTGAGCATGTACACTGTTGAGTACGCAACAGTTTGTGTGTTTTTGTGTGTGTGTGTCTGGTCATGCTTGCCTGTGTGTGTGTGTGTGTGTATATGCATGTACGTGTGTGTGCGTGTGTGTGACAATCAATAGATCACTACGGTTGATGGTTGTTATATCGGAGACGCTGTGGTTTCATGTAGACCCATGTGTGTGTGTGTGTGTGTGGTAGTGAGTGACGTTGTGATTGTGGTGTCAGTGGTGTGTTAGTCGGTGTTTGTGACTGTCACACTACCCCCTGTTTGAGGGAGACGTGTGACGCATTGTCTGTGTGACACATGCGTTCTGGTGTCATTGTCGCGTGCTACATCAGTGTGATTGTCACTTGTGGTCGTGTGTTGGTTGTTATCAGCTGATAGCGCGGCAGCTCGGTCAGCATGGGGCTCATTTCCAGACGCAACAAGTACAAGAACCAGGATTATTACGCGCTCAAAAAACATGCCCAGCGCAAGGGTGAGTGAGTCGCGCTGTCTGGATGATTCAGTATATTATGCTCATGTTTAATTGCATGCACGCACATGTCTTTGCTGTAACTTTTCCAATATGTCTGCTTCTTATTCTCAGTGATGGATTTGGGAAACGAATGAACATTTGAAAACATTGCCAATAACCATCACTGTATTGTTTGTTTGTTTTTCATTTTGTGCGAGTTTACGATTCTAAGACGTGTCGTGCAATAGAAAAAACAATGCAACGAAATTCCCGGATGAATTTATATGGAACACGGCATGATTCTGTGAGGCACGCGGATATATAAATTACTGCTTATGTGCATATATGTGTGTGTGTGTGGCAGGTGAATTATTCACTGACAGCGAATTTCCAGCAAGTGACTCGTCGCTCGGTTCTTCTCAGAGTGCCTCACTTGGCGACGTTCAATGGAAACGACCTCATGTCAGACACAAAACACATACACATACACATACATACACTTGTAATTTATGTATTTCACGAGTTTTTCTTCCATATCTGTATGTGTAAATCAAATTACTGTGTGTGTGTGTGTGCGTGTGTTATTATTGATTGATCAGGAGTTGTGTGTGTTATTATTGATTGATCAGGAGTTGTGTGTGTTATTATTGATTGATCAGGAGTTGTGTGTGTGTTATTATTGATTGATCAGGAGTTGTGTGTGTGTTATTATTGATTGATCAGGAGTTGTGTGTGTGTTATTATTGATTGATCAGTAGTTGTGTGTTATTATTGATTGATTAGGAGTTGTGTGTGTTATTATTGATTGATCAGGAGTTGTGTGTGTTATTATTGATTGATCAGGAGTTGTGTGTGTGTTATTATTGATTGATCAGGAGTTGTGTGTGTTATTATTGATTGATCAGGAGTTGTGTGTGTTATTATTGATTGATCAGGAGTTGTGTGTGTTATTATTGATTGATCAGGAGTTGTGTGTGTTATTATTGATTGATCAGGAGTTATGTGTGTGTTATTATTGATTGATCAGGAGTTGTGTGTGTTATTAATGATTGATCAGGAGTTGTGTGTGTGTTATTATTGATTGATCAGGAGTTGTGTGTGTTATTATTGATTGATCAGGAGTTGTGTGTGTTATTATTGATTGATCAGGAGTTGTGTGTGTGTTATTATTGATTGATCAGGAGTTGTGTGTGTTATTATTGATTGATCAGGAGTTGTGTGTTATTATTGATTGATCAGGAGTTGTGTGTGTTATTATTGATTGATCAGGAGTTGTGTGTGTTATTATTGATTGATCAGGAGTTGTGTGTGTTATTATTGATTGATCAGGAGTTGTGTGTGTTATTATTGATTGATCAGGGGTTGTGTGTGTGTTATTATTGATTAAATCAGGAGTTGTGTGTTATTATTGATTAATCAGGAGTTGTGTGTTATTATT
Source organism: Sacculina carcini (assembly GCA_916048095.2). Lineage (NCBI taxonomy): Eukaryota > Metazoa > Arthropoda > Thecostraca > Sacculinidae > Sacculina > Sacculina carcini. Next base: position 440,489 of record OU696579.1, on the reverse strand, counting down.
GATTGATCAGGAGTTGTGTGTGTGTTATTATTGATTGATCAGGAGTTGTGTGTGTTATTATTGATTGATCAGGAGTTGTGTGTGTTATTATTGATTGATCAGGAGTTGTGTGTGTGTTATTATTGATTGATCAGGAGTTGTGTGTGTGTGTTATTATTGATTGATCAGGAGTTGTGTGTGTTATTATTGATTGATCAGGAGTTGTGTGTGTTATTATTGATTGATCAGGAGTTGTGTGTGTTATTATTGATTGATCAGGGGTTGTGTGTGTGTTATTATTGATTAAATCAGGAGTTGTGTGTTATTATTGATTAATCAGGAGTTGTGTGTTATTATTGATTGATCAGGAGTTGTGTGTGTGTTATTATTGATTGATCAGGAGTTGTGTGTGTGTTATTATTGATTGATCAGGAGTTGTGTGTGTGTTATTATTGATTGATCAGGAGTTGTGTGTGTTATTATTGATTGATCAGGAGTTATGTGTGTGTTATTATTGATTGATCAGGAGTTGTGTGTTATTATTGATTGATCAGGAGTTGTGTGTGTGTTATTATTGATTGATCAGGAGTTGTGTGTGTTATTATTGATTGATCAGGAGTTGTGTGTGTTATTATTGATTGATCAGGAGTTGTGTGTGTTATTATTGATTGATCAGGAGTTGTGTGTTATTCTTGATTGATCAGGAGTTGTGTGTGTTATTATTGATTGATCAGGAGTTGTGTGTGTTATTATTGATTGATCAGGAGTTGTGTGAGCGTCCGCGCTTGTTTGTCGAGGGAGCCAGTTCAGGAGACGCTTGTCAGGGACGACTGGGAAACTGCTGGTTTGTGTCAGCATGTTCAGTACTGGCAACTGTCAAGCCACTGTGGAGCAAGGTCACTGACACTGACTCACTCACACTCACTGACACTGACACTGACACTCTCACTGACATTTTCTGGGTCAAAGATACATGTACATATCCTGACCTGCGTCGTGTATCAGATCGAGTAAGAACACGGTGATATGTTGATGCGGTTGTGGACGCTATTTGGGTGTTCAGCGCACGTGATAACATAGAAAATGAGTGTTATACATGTGATTATACAAGGACATTGGTACTGATAAAAATGAGTACTGAATATGATAGACAGGTGAACAATACGGAATACAATAAGAATACTATTATATGTACTATTTTCTATGTATATTTGTATATGTGTACTGTGAGTTTGTGTATTGCTCTTGTACTGAGCTGGTGCGTTATTGTGTGGTCTGTTTGTGGCAGGTGATTCCCGACTATGAGAAGCAGGAGTTTGACCAACAAAACCCGGCCAATTACGCAGGCATCTTCTTTTTCAGGTGTCCAATTAATTGATCTGCACATGCACATGCACACACGCATACAACGAGCTTAGAACGAGGAGCATGTGTTGTCGCATGCAATGATATAGTGCTAGATGTGAAGCCAACAATGAACTTGAAAAATGAAACAACGATCATGTAAATAATTGTGAACGAATAGCGGCCAAAACTAGCACCGTCTTATCTTTCATCATACGATTCTATACAATGAATGTAAGCGTGTATATTTGTGTCGAGGCTCGGGGGATGACAGCCATCATGTATCAGTGTGTTCAAAATTGACTCCTTTGGTCAATTACATGAGATCATCAACTATTTCGGCCTATTCAATTACGACACATACCTCAATGAAAAGTATATTGCGTCGAGTATAATTTTTCACGTATATATATATTATTTTTACATTGTTATTGTTATTTTTGCTATGCTGATTTTGATGATAATATACCCAATGAACTGAACTCAGCAGAGTTATCGTGGGGTATAATGCCCCCAGTCGATTTGTGGGGTGGTATATATACCCCCATACCCCCAGGATTTACGTCCATGAATGAGTGACTGTTCAAGTTGCACGCCGACACAACATGAGTCTGCAACTTCAAAATGATGATACTCATAGTTTTATTGTCTCTACCATTGTACTGTCATCGTTCTATCCATCTGTCATTTTTGTCGGTTTCTATTCGCTACTAGCATTGCTTCATAACCCTTCCACGCGCACCATATGCATGAGTTAATATGTGTGTGTGTGTGTGTGCGTGTGGGGCAGGTTTTGGCGGTTTGGTTCGTGGCAGGAGGTGGTGATAGATGACTTGTTGCCTACAAGCAATGGACAACTGGTGTACGTGCACAGTAAGAGTAATGACGAATTCTGGTCGGCCCTGCTCGAGAAAGCCTACGCCAAGTGAGTGCCTGTCTGTACACACACACACGCATACACACACACATACGCATACGCATACACATAGAGAAAACAGCGTAGAAAAGTATAATAAGAGACTGGATAGTGCGTGAAATACTAGGAAATTCAAGGAAGATAGGTTACTAGAGGGTTGGTTGGAGACAGGACAGCACGAGCATAACTCATCTCCTGTGATAAACAAATAGCTGAGTGCACACACCCACACACACACGCACACACACACACACACACACACAGACACACACACACACAGACACGCACATTGACACGTTGTTGTACACGGAGAACAAAGTGAGCGCGTTGTCGCGCACCTTGTCCAGGTGTGCCAAATTGGTGCTTTCCGCAGGTAACCACACTGATGTATTTTTCACTCTATACATTTTCACAAATTTCACATTCTCTACAAGTTTTGTATTCCGCATTCTGCATAGCTGTATAACAACGTTTATTTGTGCATTCTGATATGACTGTATGTTTATGTGTGTGTGTGTGTGTGTGTCTGCATGATCGTACATGTATGTGTATGTGTGTGTGTTTGTGTATTATCGGTGAATGGTTATATGATTAATTATCGATGTCAGTTGTGGTGCGTGCGTTCCTGTCTGTCTCCGTGTCTCTCTCTCATTCTCATTATCTTTCTATGTGTGTGTGTGTGTGTGTGTCAGTCATGTTGTCGCATGTTCAATCAGTATCGGTCAATATTATCAATGAACCAGTAGCATGCACAATCACTGTGTCTGTGTGTGTGTGTGTGTCAGTGTGTTTGTGTGTCATTCTGTTGATTACTTGCGGCTGTCTCTTTACTGTCTACCTCGTCTGATGTTCATATTATCGGCTGCTTCGATTTCAATCAGTGTAACAACACATTGTCTGTTTGTGTGTGTGTGTGTGTGTCGCTTTATAATTGCATTATGATGCATTGTACGTGTGATTGTGAAGTTAATTTATGTCAACTTCGCTTTTCTACCAAATAATCGACACACACACATACATGCATACACTCTTGGTTTTATCGCTTGAACGACTGAAAGTTTCAATTAGCTACCTTGCCGTATATATCAGTGTCCCACTACACTGAGTACATAACATTCCTAGGTGGTTAAATGCAGCCACGTCTCGAGCAGCGGTGTCCGGGACGTTGTTGCTCGTGCCAGACATGTTGTCGCAGCCAGTGTTATTTTCGTGTGTGCAGTTTTGATGAGACGCGGTGTAGTGAAGAAGTTATTTCTCACCGAGTGTTTGTGTTGTGATATCTGTTTGTGCATTACTATATTAGTGTGTGTGTGTGTGTGTGTGTGTGTGCTTATTTTTGCTTGTGTGTTATCTGACTTGTGAACAGTTGAATTCAGTCGTCACTTATGCGTGTAATTGTGTGTGATACGCAGACTGAGCAATTCGTACGCAGCGCTGGACGGAGGCAGTTTGTGTGACGCTCTGGTGGACTTCACATCAGGCGTGGCGTCGACCATCAATGTTGAGGACGACGGATATCGCAGCGATGATGCCAAAAAGAACGAATTGTTCAACCTGCTAGTGCGCGAGTTCGATGACCACACTCTGATGTGTGCTGCTGTTGTTGTCAGTAACACTGACTCATACACTGACTCACACACTGACTCATACACTGACTCACACACTGACTCACACACTGACTCATACTGACTCACACACTGACTCATACACTGACTCACACACTGACTTATACTGTTTCACACACTGACTCATACTGACTCACACACTGACTCACACACTGACTCACACACTGACTCATACACTGACTCACACACTGACTCACACACTGACTCACACGCTGACTCATACACTGACTCACACACTGACTCATACACTGACGTGGTGTTACTGTGTACGCCAGGCTCGTTCTCGCGAGGAGATGGAGTTACGTACAGAGACGGGCCTGGTGAAGGGCCACGCGTACGGTATTACAGCTGTTAAGAAAGTGCCACTGGGAAGCAGCTCATTGGTGAACTTTTTCACGTCAGCGCGCCATATCTTTCTACCTATTATCACATGCCAAACATCACTCACTTGCGTCATCATAGCCGCACTAAATCACACACAATTGACTGTGATAATTGGTACACAGAGTATTTGGGTTAATTTGCATCTGTACCAAGTTAGTGCAGGATTGTCAGTGTTTAGTTGGTTCAATTCTCCTCGAGCTGCGTGGTAATTGACTGGACAGTATCTGATATGCTTGTCGCATCGCACTTTTGTTTTGCACTTTCTCACGTTTTTATGAGCTGTTTTTGTATAATTTTTCATTTTAACCATTGCTCGCAGTGATTTGCGCTTGATTTTGTGTCTGATTGATCATGTGATCATGTGAGTGTTTGTGCGCTGTTGCAGGGGTCGCGAGAGGATTTATATGATTCGGTTGCGAAACCCGTGGGGCGAGAAGGAATGGTCGGGTGCGTTCAGTGATGGGTGAGTGTTCAGCGATATGTGGCTTGTGACTAACTGTGTTGTCACCGTGTCAGTTGTGATAATAGGTCCTCCAAGTGTTGGCTTACTGAGACAACACACACGTCTTGCTGGTGCGTTCGTGCTAAGTTGCCAGTATATGCCAGCGCTTTCATGGACTGTATGCGTTGTATGTGTACGTCTCGTTTGTAATTGTACTGCATCTACTACCGTTTCAACACTTTTCAACGATTAAACGTAACATATTGGCCTTATCGTGTATTTGCAGTGGCAAAGTTCTCACGTTCTTTATGGTTTCCTAACCTAACCTAACCTAACGGTTTGTTTAATCGTTCAATAGTTTGAAAACCACTGAACTACATACAGCTGGGGAAAGATTGGCCAAGATGGTCACTAGATACGCCACTGTCAGATGCACTCACGACATGGACCATTTTAGCCAACGTTGATATTCATCGCATCTTATTGCGATCGCCGAATGTTGGCCGAAACCGTAGTAACCCCATTTTACTAACAACAGCGATGTATTTGTGTACATGTACGTGTGTTTGTGAATGACTTGATAACTGTGTCACGTTGAAGAGAGTGTCGAATATCGCGGTCATTTGTGAGTGTGTGGAACCGCGTGGCCACGGCTGGTCTCCACACCAAAGTGTTCCCACCTGCAGTCAGTCGGCGACGCGTGTTCCCATCTGGTAATGCAGTTACCACCGGCCGCACTGCTGGTGATGTGGCCGCGTCCACACAGACAGCCATGTTTCATGGTGCTAACACGTGGTAATGTGTTGATATATGGCTCGTGCATCAATCACCATGCCACTCTGTCTTGTGTTGTTTACTGCACTGCCGGCTTTGTGTCGTTGTTTGTGCCTACTGCTTGAGTCATATATTGACATTTCCTGATGGACAGTTTCTTGCAGACTGCGTATCATTCACTTTCCTCGGCTGATAACAGCTATGCTCATCGAAATACCAACACCAGCACTCGGACAGAACGCATGTTGCAGAGCATATTGCACTGCAACAACCATGCACAGCCCGTGCAACTATTCCACGGTCGTTCATTCACTTGGAAGTTCTGCCGTGTAATAGTTAATAAGTAGCTGTCATCGCCATTTGTACTTGCTCATTGTTCAGAAAGCCGGTCGGTCGTTTTGTCGGTCGTTTTGTCGGTCGTTTTGTCGGTGGTTTTCTTGTTCAGTCTGCACTTGCCGTCGTCCGTATCTATTTGTTTGGCGACAGTAGTTGTCAGAATCTTGTTTTATTTGCATGTTTGTTTGAGTCTGGCGTGTTTGTAGTTGTTATTGTGTTGTTTGAGTCTGTTGTGTTTGTAGTTGTTATTGTGTTGTTTGAGTGTGGCGTGTTTGTAGTTGTTATTGTGTTGTTTGAGTGTGGCGTGTTTGTAGTTGTTATTGTGTTGTTTGAGTCTGTTGTGTTTGTAGTTGTTATTGTGTTGTTTGAGTGTGGCGTGTTTGTAGTTGTTATTGTGTTGTTTGAGTGTGGCGTGTTTGTAGTTGTTATTGTGTTGTTTGAGTCTGTTGTGTTTGTAGTTGTTATTGTGTTGTTTGAGTGTGGCGTGTTTGTAGTTGTTATTGTGTTGTTTGAGTGTGGCGTGTTTGTAGTTGTTATTGTGTTGTTTGAGTCTGTTGTGTTTGTAGTTGTTATTGTGTTGTTTGAGTGTGGCGTGTTTGTAGTTGTTATTGTGTTGTTTGAGTGTGGCGTGTTTGTAGTTGTTATTGTGTTGTTTGAGTGTGGCGTGTTTGTAGTTGTTATTGTGTTGTTTGAGTGTGGCGTGTTTGTAGTTGTTATTGTGTTGTTTGAGTGTGGCGTGTTTGTAGTTGTTATTGTGTTGTTTGAGTCTGTTGTGTTTGTAGTTGTTATTGTGTTGTTTGAGTGTGGCGTGTTTGTAGTTGTTATTGTGTTGTTTGAGTGTGGCGTGTTTGTAGTTGTTATTGTGTTGTTTGAGTGTGGCGTGTTTGTAGTTGTTATTGTGTTGTTTGAGTGTGGCGTGTTTGTAGTTGTTATTGTGTTGTTTGAGTGTGGCGTGTTTGTAGTTGTTATTGTGTTGTTTGAGTCTGTTGTGTTTGTAGTTGTTATTGTGTTGTTTGAGTGTGGCGTGTTTGTAGTTGTTATTGTGTTGTTTGAGTCTGTTGTGTTTGTAGTTGTTATTGTGTTGTTTGAGTCTGGCGTGTTTGTAGTTGTTATTGTGTTGTTTGAGTCTGTTGTGTTTGTAGTTGTTATTGTGTTGTTTGAGTGTGGCGTGTTTGTAGTTGTTATTGTGTTGTTTGAGTCTGTTGTGTTTGTAGTTGTTATTGTGTTGTTTGAGTCTGGCGTGTTTGTAGTTGTTATTGTTTTGTCGCAGAGCACCGCTGTGTTTGCTCATTTAACCTGCCCTTGTTTCCTGCATGAGTACAGCTTATTTGCTCCTCGATATATACGACTTGATATATACGTCTTGATAGTTAATCTTTTGTGCTGTTTTGAGCGGCATTTCATTGTGTCTGACCGAGTTCTTGTCTGAGCTTGCACGCACGAGTTGTGACGTTATACTCACTTGATTGCCTTATCATGTGTGACTAGATGTTGGTTGGTGATAAGCTCAGTACAGTTAACGTTCTTGTGGTGTTGTAGTTGCTTATCGCTGGACGGTAATGTCAGTTTTGTCTGCTGGTCGGTGTGCGTGTGTGTCGTATTGCAGGGTCAATGAACCCGACCAGAACAGGTCATTGACCCCTGCTGCAGAGGTGACACGAGTCAATTCATCATTGACAGCGGTGAAGAGTTGCTCGCTGCCAATGCTCGGCTCAACAGACGGATGCAATGACTCGCTTAACATGCCCTCGCTCACCGGGTACTGCAGTCATTGTGCCTGCCTAGTTGATGTTTCACATTCGGTCGATCCATTCTCTCTCTATGTTATCTATATAATTGTTTATCACACACTATCTGTCGCTTCTTATCATCTCATGCCTTGCCCGCTATCATTTTACAGTTTTTGTGTGCTTTTCTTATCCGCTCTTTATTTCCTTCCAGTATTTTGCTGAACAATTTCCTCGTGCGTTGTTTTGTGACATTGCAGCTATGTATTGTCTTCGTTCTTTGTCTTTTTGAAAATTCCACCTGATGTTAGGTCATATCATAGGCTGTAGTCATTGCTGGTGTGATTTTCAAGTTAATGAAACACTGGTGTGATTTTCAAGTTAAGCACTGTGTTCTTATCAGTGAGTAAGTCTGCTTTGATCTCTGCGACGGCATGTATAGCTGTGGCTTGGATGACCCGAGTTGTGTGTATTTGTGGCTTGGATGACCCGAGGTCACGAACTGGCTCGGCCGCTGACCTGGCTGTTTCGCCTGCGGCTGACACTAATGAGCCCGTGCATCAGTGCGGCGTGCAGCGACATGGCCGGCTGTTGCGCAGCCTCAACTCGCTGTCATTACTCGGTCTGATGGAGTCCTCGCGGTGCGTGCACTGTGAGAGACCGCCGCGTAGATGGCGCTGTGCTCGTGTCGTTTTGTTGTCACGTCAGTTTCAAGCACCTTGTAGAATAGAACTGCACACGCACACACACACACACACACACACACATAACGGCCGGATGAACCTCAACCTCGAATAGACAGCCTCGTGTTGTTCTGTCAGACTTGTGGCACGCAGTAATTGTCACACTCAGCTTCATTATTCTCGCTTGCTGCTGCTGTATGTCTGTGTGTGGCTGTATTTCCAACAGTATGTGTGTGTGTTTTTGACGCACTATTGCAAGTGCACCAGATCATTTTAACACGGCCAGTCTTACTGCAGCTCACCTGTGTCCAATATTTTGAACCAGCACTTGACAACTAGTGTGTGTGTGTGTGTGTCTGCTTGCATGTGTCTGTGTACGTTTCTTAGTCTCCGTATGTTTCGGCCTGTTTGTGTGTGTGTATGCTTATGTCTATTAATATGTTTGTGTGTTGTATATGTTTGTGTTTTGGCATTTTTTCGTTCATGTTTTTATTTGAGTTTTATTTTGCCGATTAGCATATTGTGATAGTATGAGATTGTTTGCGCTTGATATCAATGCTTGAAGATTACTATCTGCTAGATAACATATTCATGGCTTCACGCCAGGGGATTTTATTTAACTCACATTAAGAAACATTATGCTCTGTTTCGCGTGTTAAAACCAATATGAATTATCAACTCTTAAACGAATCAGGTGTTGTGGAGTCCTGTGTTATGGTGAGTGGTAGAGCTTAATCACTGGCGTGTTTTCAATGCCAATAAGATCACTGTTTTCAATGTCGGTTTGCTGTGTGTGTGTGTGTGTGTGTCAGATCGCCGGAGTGGTCCAAGGTTAGCAAATCTGAGCGTGAGAAACTCGGTCTGACGTTCGATGATGACGGAGAATTCTGGTAAGTGTTGTCTACATCTCTCACATCACAATTATCAAGTTCCACTAGTATAAGACGTGATCATACCGCCACCACGTCTTGCTTCTCACACGTACACTGTGATCACTGTCTTCCTCATATCTGGCGTGTATTGTTGTAATGAACGTGCATATTGGCTATGTGCACTGTCGTTGCTAAGTAATCGGTCCTGTTTGTTAACTCCGCCACTAATAATCGGAGGCATGGACGTGAATCCTGGGGGGTATATATACCCCCCGACAAATTGGCTGGGGGGTATGAATATGCAATTATACCCCCCGAGAATTCTGCTGAGTTCAGTTCACTGGGTATATTATCATCAAAATCAGCATAGAAGGCAAATGACAATAGGCCAAAAATGCAAGAAATTATATATATGTGAATAATTATATTACGCAATAAACTTTTCATTGGGGTATGTGCGTTGAAACTTAAAATAGTTGAGGGTCTCACGCAATTGACCAACTGAATCAACTTTGAACACTAATGCATGATGACTGTTATCCCCCCGAGCCTCGGCACAAATCTACGCCTATGATCGGAGGGGTTGAAATTTGCACCGTATCTTCACTTAACTGTTACTCGCGTTTCCTATTATCAATTGGCCCAAAATTAGTTAATTGGTAAAATACATTGGTTCAGTCGTTCTCGAGTTATTAGAGCGCGAATAGCGATGCACCGTTACGTTACGTTACGGTCGGGCGGCTCAACTTTATCCTCAATCTCCATATACACTGACTCGTAATAACTTCTGCTTGATTACGTTTATTCTTTCGATCTTGCACGATAGTCGTTTGTATGTGTGTGTGTGTGTGTGTGTGTGTGTGTGTGTTGAGGATGACATTTGACGACTTCGTGTCGAACTTCACTGCTATCACGCTGTGTCAGCTGATCAACACGGCGCTGTTCTCGTTCAGCAAGACCTGGAACGAGGACAGACGGTTCGGTCAGTGGCGACCGGCGGGGAAAGGTGGCAGTATTGATCGTGCTGGCGGAGGAACTAACACCTCTACTATTCTCAATAACCCGCAGGTTACACCCCGCCATCACCACACTCCCTCACTTCTTTCACTTTGTTGCTGCGGCACGCCTTCCTCTATCCTTCTTGTTTTCTCTCTTCAATTGTATCCTTGATTTTCCCTATTTTCATATCTTATTCATGTGTTTATACTCTCTCTTGTGTTTGTTTGTATATGTGTGTGTGTGTCAGTTTCGCTTCGATGTGGAGTCAGAGGTGGAAGAGGTGATTATTCAGCTGTCGCAGAAAGATCGCAGACACTTGAGGACCGAGGGAGTCAGCAACCTGTGTATCGGCTTCCACATCATGAAGGTCATGTCGTCACCTCTTCTCTACCACCTGATCGTGTTGTTTAACAGGCCTTCTAGAATTAAATATGATATATATTGGATTATGAATTTATCTAATGATAGTTTCAACATTGTTTACCGCTGTGTATGACTGTCTTTCTCGTGACGCTGCTCAATGTGCACATTCTCAGCGATATCAGTGTACTGTGTTTATTATCGGCACCAGCATCATAGACAAGTCACAATGCCAGTCTTGCAGTGTTCGGCGGCTCAAGCTGCATCAGACTGCAACTGACTGTCAGGGGTTGGCTGCAACATATTGACCAAGTTCCTCGCCTACATGAAACTGCCTGTAGATCTGCATTCTCCGTGTGTGTGTGTGTGTGTGTAAACATACAGATAGAGTCAAACAGGAAGTACCGCGTGCATCGTGTACACCGTCTGTTGCAGCAGGTTGCAGTAACGCCGTACGCGCAGTATCGCGCCGTGTTCTGGCGTGATTCACTGCCTCGTGGTCGCTACCTGCTAGTACCCACCACATTCGAGCCAGCGCAAGCCGGCCACTTCATGCTGCGAGTGTTTATCAGCTCCGACCCGAAACTCACGTCAGATACGCTAACACTCACTGATACACTGCCTTACTGACTCATTGATACATTGATATACTGACTCATTCATACACTGATATACTGACTCATTGATACATTGATATACTGACTCATTGATACACTGATATACTGACTCATTGATATACTGATATACTGACTTAATGACTCATTGATACACTGATATACTGACTCATTGATACACTGATATACTGACTCATTAATACACTGATATACTGACTCAATGATACACTGATATACTGACTCATTGACTCACTGATACACTCACACTATGTGTGTATCAGTGTGTGAGCGCTTTTGAGACACTCGGCTGAAAAACGCGATATAAATATCTTAATGTAATGTGTGTGTGTGTGTATGTGTGTGTGTGTGTGTGTGTGTCGGTGTGATTGTGCAGTGAGTTGGTGGCTGACAGTCCCGAGCATGACGCCACCTGGTCTTGTTTGTCTCGTGTGTTGTGTTGTTCGTGTGGCTCGGCGCAACCCTCGGCTCTGCTAGTCGTCAACGTCGTGTCAGCCGTCAATCTACCCCACTCATCATCCTGTCAGCATAACACACTCACACACACACACACACACTCACACACACAGAGTGTCGGTGTGGTGTAAAGTTGTGACAGTGTATTCTTCATAATACAATTGTATTTTGCGTAGAAAATCTCAACATGAAAACTATTTCATTAGCGGTATTTCAATTAATGACTATACATTTCATCTTGAAGGCTTATAAATACATAGAAAATAGCGATCCTATGTAGCATGTAGACTCTAGCGAATGTGCAAACAACTAAACAAGCACCCTAGACAAAACAGAAAGTCAGTCAGTCTAGACAAAACATGTCAGTCTAGACAAAACACATCAGTCGGGAGCATTTTGCAAGCATCAGATCATAATTTGATTATTACAATACATGAACATAGTGATTGACTGGCTGACTAAGTGAACGTGTGTGTGTGTGTGTGTGTGTGTGTTTGTGTGTGTGTGTGTTGTCACTCAGCGCCGGACTCATATGTGGTGGTGCGTTGTGGTGGCGACAGTGTGACGTCACCAGTGGTCAAACAATCGGCCAATCCTCACTGGAACTTCAGCTGTATTTTCTACCGAACACCGCAACAACCCGTCTTCTTTGATGTCAGTAAACAACATTGACTCGTGCCAATCACTCGCTCTTTACTCATCATGGTGAATCATCGTGTGTCTCATGGTGACTCATCATGTGTCTCATTATGACTCATCATGTGTCTCATTATGTGTATCATGGTGACTTATCGTGTGTCTCATTATGACTGATCATGTGTCTCATTATGTGTATCATGGTGACTTATCGTGTGTCTCATTATGACTCATCATGTGTCTTATGGTGACTCATCATGTGTCTCATGATGTGTCTCATCATGTGTCTTATGGTGACTCATCATATCCCATATTGAAAACACGCGTGTGTTTTCAACGCATACACGCATACACAAACACGTGTGTGTGTTTGTGTATGTTTTGGTGTGTATTTATACGTGCAAGTATGCGTGTATGACTATTAGTATATGTGTATGAGTTTGTATACATGTATGTGTGTATGTATGTGTGTGTTGATAGGTGTGGGACAGTTGCGTGTTGAAGGATAAGTTTATTGGTCGCGCCACTCTGGCAGCCCCTAGCGACGCCACCACAGACACTCAACACATGATCGAGTACACACTGCAGTTATATGGCCGTGGTCGCGACGACAGCGCCACCGAGCGGACGCCTGGTAAACTAACAGTTGAAGCGTTTGCCTCGGACGATATGGCGGCGCTGTAGTGCAATGAGCAATGATGGAACGTCGTGTCGTGTTGTCGTGCAGTATCAGTGAGTCGCTCGCTTCCAATCAAGTGCAATTTTTATATGCTTTTATCTTTGACAAATTTACTATTGCAATACTTGCCGGCGTAGCTGGAGATATTTGAGAAATATCAGCGAATTTCACGAGAAAATTCGACATGCTGCATTTATGCATTTATTAAGATATTTACATAAGATACTTGAGACAGTTATGACGCTGTTTATGAGGTTGTTTTTCACGTGACTTTTATGATTGGTCGGCTTGTCGCAGTGCTCAAATTATCGCTCAATCACTGTGTCCTCACTACCTCTCACTAATAGCTCTGCATTATGCATCGCCTGCTTGCTGTTGCAAGTGATGCAGTGAACAGTCCTCACTCACACCCGCACACACACACACACACACAGAGGCGGATATAATCATTACTCCTATGATTAGCTCATTTCCGCTTCACCTGACTACATTACGCCGTTGTTTTCATGTTTTTATCATTTGGACCGAATATTTTAATGTTTTGATGTTATCATTGAGACACATTTCAATAGAATATTATGACGTTATTGGAGCGTGTTTAATTCATGCTGGTTGGTTTTTTGCAACTAATTGTTAGATAGATATGTGTAATGATATGATGCGATGTTGGGCTCTTGTTCTCGCTTGTGTTTTACTGTTTCCCTGACTGTTCGACACGCTCTGTAATACATTTACCACGGAGCATAATACATATAGACAATTTCACTGTGTTTCTCTCATATTCAACACTGTATGAATCGTTCATTTGTGTTTATTCAATAAATCTGGTAGCAACGCGAACATACACACACACACACACATAATAAAAAATTACAGTTGACGGCTGCCATGTGACATCAATTCGTTTCGCAGTTGAAATTGTATGGTTGGCAATAGAAACAGATTTGAAGTGGTTATCCGCGAATACGATTAAAACAACAGCTAAAATGTGAAAATTTCATTTACCTAATAAATACTGGCATAAAAATGCTTAAAATGTTTCTTCTAAGTGTCTGAGTCATTCAGTATTTCCACTTGTGTTAATGTCAGCGTAATAATTCGTGTTTTTCTGCCGTGTGACGCGCCACTTGCTAATGTATCGTTTTCTCAGCTAATTATGTTTCAACTAGCGTATGTGACGGTGGTTACACGCTGTTATTAAGTGCATTTCGCGCGCAGTTTAGCCTCTGTGCAATTGTTCTGTTTGTGTGTATGCGTGTGTGCGTTCTCTTTCTCGCCTTTCTCCTCCGTATTATGGTTGCGGATCATTCACTGCTCCATGTCACCTCGCTTAGTGTGTGTCGCACTCATAGTGCCCACTCATGCGAACTCACTAATGCAATCTGCATACACACACACTGGCGCCCGCGAACACGCAATTCCTATGACACCTGGTTAGACCAGCGCCGTGTAATACCTGAGCTCGCGTGCATACCTGCTCCCTCGTGCGTGAGACTTTTTTGCTGAATTACTCGAGTGAGTAATGCTTACTCGCCTCTGGGACTGGCATTTGCACCACACACGCACACACACACACACACACACACACACACACACAAACACACTAGCACACACACACACACACGAATCTACTTCATTTACACACTAGCACACCGCAGTGGAGACTTGTGGTGGAAACTCGGCACCTGATCAGGGCTCGTTTATCGAGCGCGTGTTATGCTGATAACGCTGCCGTCTGCCTGCCTTTCCTCGTGAAATATCACTATTGGAAACTGGACTGCGGCAGTGAGCGTTGCTTCATTGTCACTGCTTCGTTGTGGCAAATTGCACTGCAACACGCGCTCGTGCCTGTGTGTTTGCACTGACCTCACGCACGCACGCGCGCACGTCATTTCGCGGCCGAATTGATTGATGCGCTAGTGTTTGGCTGGCAGTGATCAGCTGTTGAGAGCTGGGACCAAGTGAACCGTACTGTCACCTCGCTGATAATGTCTCACCGTGTCACATCACAGTCATCATCATGTCATTTACTGCCGCTGTATAAACACGTGCTAATTATAATTAATAAGCGCGCTATTCATACTCAGCTTACATTTATGCTTGTGTAAATAACGTGTTCTCTGTTAATTTCCGCTGAAAGATATCAGGAATATGCTTGTGCATGAATGTGTGTGTATGCATGAATGTGTGTGTGCTTGTGGGTGTGTGTATTGTCCGCATGTTTGTTTTCCCTAAGCGGCGTGTCTCACCTATTTGTTTTTATTTTTTGCATCAAGATTTGTCTTTTCGCGTGTGTGTTTTAATGTGCACTGTACAAATCAACGTTAATAATAATAATAATAATAAATGTTAAAGGCCTAAGTGACAGCTGCTATACGGGAAGAAGTGGAAGCTGATGAACACACAGGTGTGTCCCGTGCAGCTCACTGCCACCGCAGAACCAACCCTATCCACGCTATGACGCCACAAGGACGGAAGACGTATTAGAGAGGACCACCTCCCCAGAATGCATGTCACAACACATGACTGATATCTGGTACCATCATTTACTGCTGAGTGGACAGGGGCTGTTGGATTTAATAATATTGCACTTCAAATTTGTTTGGCCAAATATCCAGCATAACACAGTGTACGGCGGATACACTGTGATACACTGCAATATATTGGAAATGTTAGCCTCTCATTATTATCATAGATATTGGAGAACAGTTATCTCGTGTCCAGCGAGAAACTGAGGCTCTGATGATGCAGGCGGGAGGGGGGGGGGGGGGCTGTGATGGGGCGAGGCAGAGGGAGGGGCAACTGATCTGCTTGTGGTGTAAACATGTGCACGTGACACAGGCCAGGTCACGTGCTTGCTGGCACAATGTCACTGCAACTCACTGTGAGCACGCGCGCATATGTCCTCGTGCGTGCCTCACTGCATGTGTATGTATGTGTCTGTGTGTGTGTGTGTGCGTGTGTGTGTGTGTGTGTCTGTGTGTGTGTTATCGTGCAAAAACGAGATAGTAATAAAAACACGTGCACGTCGTGTTTCAGCAGGCGTCGGTTTTTTCTTTTCAGATGCATGTTTGTTGTGTTTGTCGGCGGTGACAACAGCTGGCGTGTGAAGGCAGTTGCGGTTAGGCGCGTGATATTTCTGCTGGGCTAGTGAGAGCAGAAAAACAGCCAGCACCATAACAACAGCTTGCTACGTTACATCAAGATTGTATCAACAATATGCAACTATTAAACATTATTTTCCTTACCACCATGGTCAGTATTGTCATGCCTGTTTCAATTTTGGTATCGACAGAATGTCAAACATTCTTCAAGCAGGCAACAATATGTGTTGTTTGTTTGCTTCATAGTCAGGTGAAGTCATGTTCTTGCGTGCTCCAACACACTGCAGCCTGTGACAGCATTTCTCGCCATGCGTTCAATTAGAGTAATTGTGCTCAAACACGCAGTAATTGAATGTTGCATGCGGAGTTTGTCTTGTTATTTCGTGTTGGCGAGTGAGTGCCGTAATGGCGGCTTTTACAACCCAACCAGCACCTGTGCACGGGAATTGAGCACCAAACTATCACCCGCCACTAAATCATTGTAGAATCTACCGCTGCAACAAATGTTCGTCAGCGGGTTTCACTTTGTGTGTGTGCTTGTGTGTGTGTGTGTGTGTGTGTGTGTGTGTTTGCTTGCTTGTGTGTGTTTGTGTGTTAGCACAAAATTATATGGTTACATGTTGAGACCAATTTATATAGAACTAAATCAATTCAGGGTTTCAATTGCTGTTAAATATTGCAGCTTCTGAATGTTTAATATTAGTCAGGGCATTCATCTTGCCTGGTCATTGATTTAATACTAGCAGTGGGTGAGTTTGGCTTCTGTTATTGTTCATTGTTTTGGTGCAATTGTCAGAGATTCTCGACCGCTTCACACACAATGTGCTATTGTGTCAGTGTGATCATCAGTTCGCTGCAGTTTGCTGCCGTATAATGTTGTAGAATGCAAATTCCCGTCTTCTTTTCCTCAGTCACTTTTCTCTCCTCTCATACACCGTCTCCGTTTCTCCCATACAAACCTGAGCTCGCCCAGGCAAACCGCTAGTCGCCGACAAAGGTGTGTTTGTGTGTGTGTACCTGCGTGAGTGTGTGTGTGTGTGTGTGTGTTTGTATGTGTACCTGCGTGAGTGTGTGTGAGTGTGTGTGTGTGTGTGTGTGTGTGTGTGTATGTGTGTGGCTGTGTGTGTGTGTGTGTGTGTGTGTGTGTGTGTGTGTGTGTGAGTGCACCACTACGGTGTGATGTGGGATGCCCGGTAATTCGGTCATTACCTGGCGCAGACGCGTGTATTTGATGGTCACCCGCCCTCTCTCCCTTCCACTCGCTTCTCAACTTGCTCTCAAATCTCTCGTTTCGGCCGCCTTTCGCTGCACACTTCAATCGCGAATGAATGCCGCTAATGAACGCACCGGCCGAGCCAGGCCAGGCTAATGAATTGTCTGTTAATACGCACATAAAGGCAGCATCAGTGTTGCATGAATCCGTGGCTGCTGGATGTGCAGTCATCAGTGCACGTGGTCATCACAGCACCGGCGACATTTCAGCCTCGCTTCTCTTTCACTGTGCCTGCCATCACCGACTCAGCCCAGCTATTACTGCAGGCTGGCCAATTTGACGAGAAAATGCATTCATTCAGTCACTATGCTGCAGCTGGAATTTTCACTTCAATTGAGTGGCTGCGATTATTCTCACAGTTGAAAAAGCTTAAGAAAGTATCTAGCAATGCGGTGATTCATGTGAACAAATGGTTGATGTGTTCTTGCCCACACACATACACACACACACACACATACACACATACACACACACACACATACACATACACACACACACAGGTACAGTGATAGACTTGGTGCTGAGCGGACGTACTGCTTGTGTTGCTGCAAACTGTGAATTGCAAATCTGCAATTTTGTGCAATTTTGGTGCAATGAACGTTGACGCCATTAAGCTACTGCTCGAGTCGCAAGAGCGATCTTTTCACTCGGCGATGAACTTTGTCGCAGAACAACTTAAATCCAGGATCACTCAGCTCGAAGAAAAAACGAGTGAACTGGTAAAGAGCCTGGAGTTCACACAGGCTGAGCTGGACGACAGCAGGCAGGAGAACACCAGACTGCAACAACGCCTCGACAATATCGATAAAAGGCAAAATGAAATCGAGGACTACAATAGAAGACAGAATTTAAGATTTGTTGGAGTCCAGGAGAATGCCGATGAAACATGGGAACAGACGACTGAAAAAGTGACCAGTTTGGTGGCTGACAAACTGCAGGTGCCAAACAGCAAACTCGAGGCACACAGATCGGGGGCACCATCTGCGAACTCCAGAGTCATTCATGTGCGATTTGACAACATGGCTGCCAGGAACGCTGTCCTGCGCAACGCCAGCAAACTAAAAGGAACAGGAATCTTCGTTAACGAAGATCTCTGCGCTGCATCGAGGGAAAGTATCAGAAGACAGATCCCAGCCCTCAAAAAAGCTAAGAGCGAAGGCAAGGTGGCATTTTTCAGAGGATCTACGCTTGTCATCAGGAACCGCACGTATCAACGATATGGCACGGACAACGAAGGCGACAATGCTGGCGCTGCCTCCACTGATACGACAGCTTCCGCATCACAAAGTAAGGAGGGTAACGAGAGACGTCAGAAAACAAACAAACGAGGAAGTTTCGTGACTGAAAGCAGCGACGGAGCAGCCGCCGCAGAATCGGCCAGAAAACCAGCAGCTGCTGCTGCTTCACGAAACAACGAAGCAAAGCCTCCACGAAGCAGGAGATAAGTTCACAACTATATCTGTTTATATACTATATCAATATCAATATTAAGATATGTTAGTATATCCAAAGTGTGCCTGTGAGCATGTTAGTATGTGTGTTGGTGTGCTGGTGTATATGTGTGTGTGTGGTGAGAAGTGTGTGTATGTATGTGTGTGTGTGAATGGGTATGCGAGCGGTTGCATGAGTATGTTGGTGAGTCATCTATATATAACGGTTAGTCATATGAATACTTCGGTATGTGTATTAAAATATGCGAGAGTGGCGGGCTATTTCGGTGATTCTACAAATAGTCGCGTGAGTCAGCTATGTATGACAAACATTAACGGGAATGTCAACTTTGTTGTTACATTCAAACACAGGCAATTGATAAACTCAAATGGTTTGCATAGATCACAATGATTCCAAACAATGATTGCCTCAAATTTGAAACCATAAAACCAGGCTATCATATCGATTCTGATGTTGACAGATACCTCAACACAATTAATACTCCTGAAACTGAGTACGTTCTACCTGAAAAATTACCCAATCCAGACAATAAAACCATAACCATTTTAACTTTCAACATACGATCTATACCAAAAAACTTTCAACAATTTATAGACGAAATCATGGCGGGAAGTTCTCTGAGCCCTGAAATCGTGGGATTGAACGAAATCAGGCTGAACAAGGAATATTTACCGCTGTATGCATTACCGGGTTACAACAGTTATTTTAATGAAAGAAATATTCATGGCGGTGGAGTGGCAATGTTTGTGAAAGATTGTTACAAATCGAAACAGGTGGCAGAGTATACAATATCCTCGTCTCACGCAGAAACTCTCTCTGTGCAAATAAAACACAATAATTATTGGACAATATGCATGTGTATATATAGACCTCCAAACGGAAAATTATCCAAATTCAACGAAATAATTCAAGATATTATCGCTGACATTAATAGCTGCAAAAAGTACAAAAACATTGCTATATTTGGAGATTTCAACATTGATCTACTTAAATCAACCGAAAACACAAATAACTTCATAAACATTATGTATTCAAACTATTTGTTTCCCACAATCACCAGACCAACCAGAGTAACAGATAACACAGCGACTTTGATTGACCACATTTGGACCACTGAGATGCAAGCAAACAGTAGAAACCTGATCATCGAGACCGACATAACCGATCATTACCCAGTAGTCTCACAGTTCCGTGTAACTCCGTTATCAAGTCAGGATCAAAATTATGTTAGACGTAGGGTGTTGAGTGATGACAAATTGAATGGTTTTAATCAAATCATCCGATCAACTAATTGGGAAGACGTCTTGAATTGTGAATGCGCTGACGAGGCTTTCGATATATTTTACTCCAAATTCAAAAAGACATTCGATATACAATTTCCACTGAAAATGCTGAAAAACAAAACAAAGAACACAATAAGTCCACATATAACAGCATCACTAAAAAAGTGCATAACTGAGAAAAACAGACTAAAAACGTTATCAAAAAAGTGGCCAATTACATACGGGGAAACATACAGGAAGTACCGAAATAGACTAGTTACCATACTCCGTGCTGCAAAGAATCAATACTATAAAAACAAACTCACCGAGAACAGGCACGACCCGAAAAAACAATGGTCTATTCTAAATTTACTAATGGGTAGAAAACAGAACAAATCTCAAACAATCGAATTGCATCCGCCATGCGCGAACACAGCCGCAACCTTCAACACTCATTTCCTGAAAACCTCACTTGCAACTCCAGAAACACGTACTGATCACAGACGTTACTTGAAGCATCCAACCACATTCTCCATGTTTATGGAACCCACTACCGAAGCTGAGATCAACAGAGTGATTTCTTCAATGAAGTCCAACTCCCCCGGATACGACGACATTCCACCAAAAGTGTTAGTACGAACATCTCCTTACATATCCTTACCCCTATGCCATATAATAAATTTATCATTAAAGGACGGCTATTTCCCACGCCAAATGAAAACAGCAAGAGTTCTACCGGTACACAAATCAGGGGACAAAACCGCAGTCAATAACTATCGGCCAATATCAATTCTACCCGCATTCAGCAAAATTTTTGAATCTATCATTAACTCGAGACTGTGCTCCTACCTTGAAAAAAATGAACTGCTGATAACGCAGCAATTTGGGTTCAGAGAAAACCGATCCACAGAAAAAGCAATATTAAGTTTCGTTCATCAAGTATACAAATGCTTAGAGGAAAAAGAGATATCCATGGGTATATTCATTGATCTGTCCAAGGCTTTTGACAGTCTTGATTACACCATTCTGTACGACAAATTGGAAAACCTGGGTATCAGAGGAGTTTGTTCAAAATTGATAAAAAGCTACCTGTGCGATAGGAAACAGTTCGTCGCATGCAATAATGAGGTGTCGCCGGCTCTTGCTATTCAAAATGGAGTTCCACAAGGCTCAATTCTCGGGCCAACGTTGTTCCTAATATTCATTAATGACATAATAAACGCCAGCGAGAAATTTCACTACACCATTTATGCAGACGACACCACTCTCTTACTAAAAGATGACTCACTGGACAAGCTGCACACCACTTTAACTGAGGAATTGGAAAAAATTAATAGATGGGTACAAGACAATAAGTTAAAAATAAACACCAGTAAAACAAAATGTGTTTTATTCAAGAACAGATCACTTCAATTTGACTTTCCAGCAATATCTATCAACGGAGAACCTATATCTATGGTAAAACATACCAAATTCCTTGGATTATACATCGACGAAAATTTAAATTGGAGACATCAAATTGAGGAAGTGGACAGCAAACTCTCAAAAATTACCGGTATATTTTATCGCACAAGACACAATTTATCCGCAGACTTAATGATGAACCTGTACTATTCACTCTTCTATCCACATATAACATACTGTGCATCAATATGGGCGAACACTTGGCCAAGTTTTCTCAAAACTATACAAATTGCACAAAACAGGTTCCTCCGGTGCATTTACTTCATGAAAAAGTACCAATCAACGGAACAAGTTTATCACAACAAAAACATACTGAACATTAACTCCATACGCCAATACTTCGCAGTATTGCTGATACATAAAACAATACGGTGTGGATCACCGTTTCAATTGCTGATCAGAGAAAGACGGACAAGATCAAACAACATAGACCTGGAAGTACCGTCATATAGAACACAAATATACAAGAACAGTATTATATACGACGGACCATGAATATTCAACGGTCTGCCGTCAGAGATAAAACAACTTCTTATAGGAGGAAGCTTTACCAAATTCAAAAAAGAGTTAAGAAAACATTTACTGGCCAAACAATACTCCAGTGTACCGTGATGCTTATATATGTGCAAGTATATGCGATTGTGTGTTTATATGAAACTCTGTATATGTGTCTGTATGAATGTACATGCGTGCGAGTGTGCACACAAGCCTGCGTGTATGCATGTATTCATCTTGCGTGTGATCTCTATTTGATTGTTGTCGACTATATAAATACATCAGAATGAATGTGGCGCTAGCTAGCAAATAGTAGTAGTCTTGCTTATTGTTTAAGTATCAGTCCGAAAAGAAGCGTGAGCTTGTCGGACTATTGTCACATGTGCTTTTATCTCGTATATACTATTGACTGAACTGCTTGTATGAGTGACCAATAAACTTACTTACACACATAAACACACATGTGCAGCGACATTCATATACTATCCTGCTCATACACAGCGCCTTGACGAGCAAACAGCTGATGATCAAGTGAGCGGTGAGCACGGAGCCGGTCATGAATCTTGATAGAAACAGTGCAGGCTGTCAGCTGCACGTGCCAGCAGAGTGGTCACGTGATCTGCCAGCACAGCAGTCATACTGGTCGGTGCCAGTCATGTGACCAATACTGATTAATGGTCCTGCTTACTTGTGTGTGACAGTGTGAGCATTTTTAATTATAACATAGATGAATCTGGAAACATGCAGAAATGAGCTAATAATTTCACCGAATGTGCCCATTAATCATGTCTATATTAGCTGGCTGCAGAAGACTTGACACGAGTGTTGTCACGTGACCTCAGCAGGTCAGCAAATGCACGCGTCTTGTGAGGCGACATTCAACATCCGCTA
The DNA here is from genome assembly GCA_916048095.2 of Sacculina carcini. Classification (NCBI taxonomy): domain Eukaryota; kingdom Metazoa; phylum Arthropoda; class Thecostraca; family Sacculinidae; genus Sacculina; species Sacculina carcini. The sequence continues at coordinate 417,704 of OU696579.1, read as the reverse complement.
TGATGTGACCCGAGTGTGTGTGTGTGTATGTGTGTGTGTGTGTATGTGTGTGTGTATGTGTGTGTGTGTATGTGTGTGTGTGTATGTGTGTGTGTGTATGTGTGTGTAAATAATACACTGAACAATGAAGGATGTTCAACATGACAAATATGGACTCCCAACACACAAACAAACACACACGCACACACAACCAGGGCGTGTGCAAATGTATTCGTTGTTCTTTCTCCCATACATGAGTTATACGCACGTGGGTATAAAAGACGGACCTCACATGGAGAATGCCTGTGGTAAGGAGACCAGACTTGAGAGGAGCGATGGAGCAGCTGGCCAGGTCTTTTCAACAAACATCCGTGTTCATAGAGTGGAAGGAGAGAGAGAGAGAGAGAGGCAAGGAGAGATAATGTTCTCGCACGACAGAAAGAGTGGCTGCTAAACTATGTGAGACTCCACCCATGTTCAATGGCCTGAATGGCCTGTGTGGGGCAGGGCGGCTTCAACTAACATATCTTCTAACACATGACTGATAGTACATCTGACTGCATATCTGCGTGATTGCAACACCATCTGCTGCAATAATATTCCATGCAACATTATTTGGTACACCATTATTTGGTACAACACTCTTTAATTCAACATAATTTGATGCAAAACTTGCTTACAGGCACGCAAATTAATATTGATACATTTGTGACGCATCTCTGACAAGCAAATATTCGGTTGGACACGGTGTCGGACAAAACGAGCCGTCATCAAACATTTCACGCGCACTCAACAATGTCGGTCACGTACACTGCAACAGCCTCCGTTGATCGAACTGCAAGTTTTTGCACGCGCTTTCCAGCAACTTTTTGCCTGTTGGCCAGGCGTTTTTGTCAGTGTGTCGCTCGTGTAAAATTAACCTTATACGCTCAATGTGTGGACAGCCAACATCAATTGCGTTGAAGCTCATATTGATTGATGTTGATATAATTTCACGTATCGCGATTAATAGATCGCACCAGCGGCTTCACAATTAGCAAACTCTCGTGAATTTGCATGCCAACTGAAACACACGCGGTCATCAACCTGCCATTTTGAACTATCAGAAAGAGTTGAATGTCTCAATCGACGACACCTGCCCAGATTGCAATTCAGCACTACACACTAACACACATCATGCAATATTGCACATATCACACTCACTCAACTGAGCGTCAACAAAACATTAAATCCACCACGGACCTGTGGCGTGGCTTTCCTCAGCAGCTTGAGCTTGTTCGGTGAGACAACCTGAAGAACACCAACAACAACTACACACACGTTGGTCAATATAGGTCAGATGTTATGGTGTCTTGATGGAGACATTAAGACAATACAAGCTTAATAGGAAACCTTATTCCAGCATATCTGTTTAATAGCACGGTGCATAAATGCTAAACTTTTTAATCATCTTTGTAACTGAGATCCATCAAAGCGGTCTTATCTCACGAGGAAGTATATATAATCTATCACTAAGTTCTGGCTTGTTTCTTGTCGGTTGTCGGCATGGCGCTGCGCTCACACTATCAGCCACCTGAACCGTTGACCGAGTCCAAACTCGGACATCGTTTTCGGTTGAGCCAATGTTCGTCCGTTCGGCGGCAATTAAACAAGTGCTCCGTTCCGGGTCGAAGGACACGATCACCACGACCGATAAACACGTTGATATTCCCGTCACACGCGCACCAACACTCACACCAACACATACAAGCCCACACACAACCATACACTCACTAACACACACACACACATTTCCATACAACTCCAATCTTACAAACAATGCAGAAAAAGTTAAGTATTTTTTGAGAAAACACGCTGTCACTTGTCAAATGTCTCCCGCTTGGTGGTAGTGTCTGGGAGACAGTGGCTTGATTGAGTCTCATGCTGCTTTCCTAACACAGTTCTTTTCAAGCACGACATTTGACAGGAGTCCGGCGTCTCAGTTGCCACTCCCGGATAACTGGCACGTCCCTGGATGTATCGTCATCGCGGACGTGCGTCGTGTGTTGAACGACCGTCTCACACACGCGCGAGCCTGTGTTCAAACACGCATCCTGATCAGTCGCCGCGCACGCAAGTCAGCTGATAACTTATCTCCGTCGCTGCGACCGCCGACTAATTGGCAATGTTCGACGGGCAGAGGAGAGAGAGAGCTTGTGAGGCGGTCATGCGCATGGGAGATGTACAAGGACCGAGTTCATCACAGACAGCATCACTTACGCATGCATGATAGCCAGCATTTTGCCGTTTGAGCTCTCCGTTAGTTGAATGGCACGCGGGAAGGCAGGCACGATATTTTGCCAAAATGGAAATGCCGGCTGATCAAGAAAAGCGGTCAATATCAACGCTCATATTGGCTGCCAACAATTTTGTGTTCACCAGTGTAAATAACCATAGCGTATTAACCACATTGAACATATTCGACAACTAAATAATATATTTGAATGATAAATTAATATATTTCAATTATTATCCAATTATTATATAGATAAATATGCGTTGATGACATGCATAGCATGAAATAAGCAATGCGATTTTCTGGAAAATTGGAATGAAGATATAGTCATTTATGATATGCCATATGTTCAGTGAGAGGATCATGGAAGGGAGATTATTTGAGGATTGCTCATATAATCCGTGATCGAGTGTGAGCCATCAATCAACGCTGAATGGAAGGATTTGTGCTGATACGACACACACACACACACACACACACACACACACACACACACACACACACGCATACATACACACACACACACACACACACACACACACACACATACACACACACACACACACACACACACACACACACACACACAAGCACGGCAATTTCCCCCGACAAATCTGCCCGCGCTTTATGTCACAATAGCAAGGTAGAATAAGGCATCGTGATAGATTGAGCTTCCTCTGAGCTGATAACACCATGGCCTGTTCATCAGTGAGGATCATTCGTTCAGGAAGAAGCGAGAAAAAGGCAGCATTGGCTGATTATTTGTAGCAATATCTCGTGATTGTACTGTGGAAGGGTGGGGGTCACACTTGGCTAATAGTTCAAAGTGCTTATTTCTCACACCAATGAAGAATGGAGGATTAAGATGATCATGCACCACTGGATTGGGTGGAGCGCGTTATCGGTGCTGCACAATGTGAGAACGTATTGAAGGATTATCACTTCGGACAGTCAGCCAAATGTAAGAAGACCCCTCTTCATGAATGACTCGTTCATGTGAACACAGTACAATGAACACAGTAGCACAGTACAATGAACACAGTACCACGTTTTTATTCCGTTTATATCTGAAGCATTATCATTATGCGTCCATTTCTATTTCATTCAGTCTCTGTTTCTGTTTACTCAGATTTTTTGATGTGCAAATATTTGATGGTTATCAAATAGATCTTACAACTTTTTGTTTCCAAATGTGAAATGTGTAAATCTGCAGCGTTTTAACTGGCGTCCAAACATCAACTTATCAGAACAAACAGATATATATCACTGATCTTACTCACATATTTCCCCAGCTAGGTTGTGATTTTGTCAATGAATGCGTGTTCTGTATATCACAGATGTCACAATAGGCTGGGCCTGTGTTTGTGTTTGCTTGTAGACGCATACAAGCACGTGTGCCACACATCGCCAACACAAACACTGGCTTGCCGCTATTATTAGACATATGGCGTGCTAATTCATTGAGATGCACGAGCAATAACACGTGTAAATCACTTCATTGTTCATCTTTCACTATCCAGCATGGTGGCATGAAATTTCTCACGCTGTTATATTTAGATGGTCGCATTATTATTGACTTCTGCTTAATTGCGCTAAACTTCTGTTCTGCAATCATTCTTAAATTTGCAAATTGAACATTAAATAACAAGTTTGTATCTTGGTCTTCTTCGCCAGTGTACCTTTTGATAATGGGTTTTTAGTGTGAAATTTTTGTGAGGCTTGATTCCTATCAGCCCTCTTTGGATCCATCGGTGAACATTACTGTGTAAATAACTTTAGTGAGTTTTTTTTCATGAGAAAAAATGCAATAGCTTGCGTATGAGACACTATGAAAATAGCTAAACATCGATCTTACAATATTTAATCGCTAAAAACATGATTATATCTGTAAAAACACATAACTTACAGCATAATCTAGACACGGAGCAGCAAGATAGTGGGATAATCTTTTAGGAGTGTCTGTGAGGCCTGTGACCAGAGTGGCGTGGTCGTGGTCATGTACATGTGGTGCCGTATTGAACGTTATAAGTGCGTGTGCAGGTGCATGACGGTATGGAGCCAGTGTGATGGCTGGTGAAGTCGAGTGTTATGTGGGGGTGTTATGAGTGCCGGACACTGTAACACTTCAATTAGCTGTGTTTATTGCATACACACACATACATACACACACACACATACACGTGTACCGGCGTATCTACACATGCAGCAAGATGAGGCATTGTCGAGCGGTGTTTTCTAATGGAGCCGAGCATTCAGTGAATATGACGAGACACACGGACGCTCTCGTGCGCTCCACAATGCATTGTAAAGACACGCATGTTCGACGCTCAATTTGCTCGGCGCGAGGAGAACGAGTGACCTGTGGGTCAGGTCACGCTGGATCACGTGGTCTACGCAGGGGTCACGTGACTCAGCATCACACACAACACCGGTAATGACATTGAACAACACGCCGCTCTCCAATCCGTTCACACACACACACACACACACACACACACACACACACACACACACACACACACACACACACACACACACACACACACACACACACACACACACACACACACACACACACACACACACACACACACACACACACACACACACACACACACACACACACACACACACACACACACACACACACACACACACACACACACACACACACACACACACACACACACACACACACACACAAGCACACACACACACACACACACACACACACACACACACACACACACACACACACACACACACAAACACTTTATGTTAGTTGAGTGAACATGTGTTTGAGTGCATGAGATTGAAGTGCATTATCGGGCAAACGTTTTGAAATATCAAGCTAATAATTGAAACATAATTAATAATTTTACCTAATTCCATTTTCTGACGCTAGCAAGTGAACTCACTAGCAAGCAGCAAGCAGCAGCTTGCTCAACTTGTTCACTTGTTCACACAATGTTCACAAGTGAGCAATGAATGTATACAACCCATACATCTACCAAACCCAAAATAATAACCTTAGTCTAATATTTTCCATCACTGAACAGCCGAAATATGGGCCCTACACAGATTGCAGCGAGCAATCAGTAACTGTCTTCGATGATGCGATTATAATTATCTGGGAGCTCTTCTAGCGAAGTTGAGCGCTGCGGCGTGTGTGTGATAGCGTGTGTATGTGTGTTTGTAAGTATGTATGTGTACGTGCGTGTGTGCGTGTGTGTGTGTGGATGTGCAGTTTAGTCTACGAGAATAAGAGTGATTTGTTGTGAGCGATGCTGCAGTCGGCGATATCTGGCGTGCGTCCGTTTATTTCTCAACGAACTCGCTAGCTGCACACACACACACACACACACACAAACACACACACACACACACACACATGTTGTGCGGGAGGTAAAGAATGCAGCGCAGATTTCATGAGCAACAGACTTGTGTGCACGTGCGCAATCGCCGAATAATCTGGAAAACCGACTGATTTACGGGCAAAAATATTCAGGCTCGGCGCCGGGCGAATTCGACGTGCCTCACACGACTCAGTGCTGCCCTCTGTAGTCGTCGAGAACAACTAGCGCCCGGCGAGTGACACTCGACCGGTCAGTGAGCTGCTGGTGCTTGTTGTGGGTGTTTGTGTGTGTTTGTGGTGCGACCTCACACTGTGTCTTCCTCACATGTCCGCCTCACAGTGAGTCTGTCCTGACACAATAGTGCACGAGCCGGCACAATGTCCTGGCGCCGTGTGGCCGCGTGTTTGGTGGCGTCGCTGGTGGCGGTGGCCGCCTTCAACCTGGAAGCCAGGATCCCGGTCATCAAGAACGGTCCTCCCATGACGTTCTTCGGCTTCTCTGTGGCTCTGCACCAGACATTCGAGACCAACTTGCATCACAGTCACGATCACACCAGCTGGTACTTCTAACACTCATCTTGCATCAAATCGTACAACTTCTATTTGATCGATATGCAGTTCTATTTTTCAAACCTTCTCCGCAGTGTTGTTCAATTATATGGTGCAGTTCTATTTGACAATTGTTCTCCCAAAGCGCCGTTTTATTAGATAGAATATTTACAGTAAATGCTACCAAGTGTATGAGTTGAGATATCGGTAAAGTACGCGGTATTTTATGTGGTTAAAATTTCTAACATGTGGTATATTTGCCCACTTTTTTATTCCTTTTTGATTTTTAATTTTACTTTTTATATCACTCATGTATACATATTTATAGTCATTTATTCATATTTATTGTTATTTATTCATATTTATTGTTATTTATTCATGTTTATTGTTATTCATTCATATTTATAGTTATATATTCTTATTTATTGTTGGTTGTCGTTATTCATTGAATCATTCATTTATTTATTGTTGATTTTTTTATTTAACGAGTAGTGTGGGTGGAGTGACATTATTGAGTGTTATCGGATGAATTGTTTATCACTATTTATTCATTATTTATTATTTATTTATCGAATTATATTTTTCTTAACAATTCTCTACTTTTCGAACAGTCTTTCTGTCTACAACTTTTGAGAGCTTCTGGTACATGGGGCAACCGCAGGGCGGAAATAGTGCTTGCACTCTTCCCATGTCACCGGATTTGCTTGTAATTGATAATACTAATTCTGCTTGTTATTCCTCCGCGTTTTTAATGTGTTGGTGACACCTGGTGTAAATGGTGACCACATGGTGATTTGTATACAGAACATCCTGACACATACACATACATACACAAATATCAATATAAATGCTTCTTTTTTAGTTCGGGTAGAGGGATAGAACAGAAGACAGCTGCATTAATCCAAGGGGGGTGCCAACCCTGTTGGATTATCGCTCCTTCCTTGGTGTGGCAGTACAGGGAGGGAAGAAGCAGAGGGGTCCGCTTTTAGTCACCTCTTACACGACACGCAGCGGGTCCGGCGGCAGTCCCCATTCTTATCCCCTGACCGCAGGGTGTTAAAAATGCATATATACTCACTTAATATACACTCGTGTATTTGTGTGAAAAACGTGCGTATACAAGACGTGCACTTCCAAATCACTGAACCCTGCTCACCGGCTGCGTGCAAATACTTACACACACGCACACACACACACACACACGTAAACGTACACACACACGTACACACACACGTACACACACACACACACACATTGACACACACACACACATACACGTGAACGTCCACACACACACACACACACACACACACACACACACATACACACACACACACACATTGACACGTTCTTGTACACGGAGAACAAAGTGAGCGCGTTGTCGCGCACCTTGTCCAGGTGTGCCAAATTGGTGCTTTCCGCAGGTAACCAGACTGATGTATTTTCACACAGACCGCGCAACGATCGGCTGTCTCAATGACACACTGTCGCTTTGACTAGTCATGTGTGTGTGTGTGTGTGTGCTCGTGTGTGTGTCAATGGGTGT
>OU696579.1:395000-407500 GCA_916048095.2 Sacculina carcini | reverse complement strand
CTCTGTTGTATCCGCTGCGGAGTAGGTAGAACATTATAAATTAAATAATGATTTGGTTGGTTTGCGTGCGTGCGTTCATTATAATTTCAAGATTGAACATATTTATGCCATCACGTGGTTTAAACGATCAGTTGGATGTTTTCAAGGGATTTCTTGAAGTTCATGCAATACACCGGATTATCCAACTATAATGCTTCAAGAAATATAGGGGTAAAACTAAGACTGAACAGATAAATACAGCTATTATTCCTGCGGAGGTTTTTTCATTATTCACAAATATTTCGTCGTCCAATACTTATGTCCACTCTCCGTTCGTGTACAAAACGCGTATCTGTTAACGGCGGTAGCATTTGCCAAGCCTGCAGTCATTCTAGACTTAACGACTGGTGATTGATAGCCAACGTGAAGCGATTCTGTTGAATGAAGGCCGCACCTGTTAGCAGTGGCATGGCCTCAGCGCTGCACAGGCATAAACCAAGCCCTCATGGTGGAATACACAAGCGTGTCGAACCTAGTGTGAACATTTAGCGTGAACTAGATGCTTATCTCATGACTTTACTGTCGTCATGGGTGCGTTTTAATGCGCCGCTGTAGCGGAACTCGCAATGCAGTGAGATGCAGTGAGCGCAACACACTCAACATTGCCTCTGTTCTGACATTTCTGTTATCATGCATACTGTCTCTGTTTTCACTGTTTCCTTCTCGATCCACAAATCTCACCAGACATCCTTTTCTTTCTTATATTGCCGTTTCAAGTTTTTACATCGTCTGGTCGGCGTTTTTATTCCGCTCACTTGGTTCATTGCTTGCTCTTTTTGTGGCTCAGTAGCCGCGCCGTCACTAGATTATGGAGCTGCGCAGTCAAGTTTTGATTTACGCACGTGCACATATCACCACCCCTAACCCACACACACCATCCACAACCGCTCACACGCACACACAAACAAACAAGCGCACACATTACTTGTATACACATGTGAGGAGTTTTTGTGCGTGTGGCACTTCCGTCATCAGGAGTGGATGAGTTCAGTTTCCGACGCTGGCAGCAGTCGGGATAGGCCAATATGTATGGAGGAACGAGATGCGATGCATGAAAGTTAGAATGAAGTGGAAAATCACACCAGCAGCTACTTTGCAGCCTTTGCTCCAAAATGCAATTGAAAATGTGACAAACAGTGAAAAAACTGCGAAAAATTATGCGATTTTCTGAGACATTCTTTTTTTGATTATCCTTTATTTCTTCATGAATGCATTTTTTCGCCCAAGTAAATTGTTTATTTTATGTTATCTTGATGAAGTTATGTCTTGCTATACTGCTCTTTCTGAAGTGGCCAGAAAGCCGGGATAAGGCGTTGTTTTTCTTGTTTTTGTCAACAATTCGTTGATAGTCATTAAGGGTTTTGTAGGTCAGTGCGTGTCAGTGGACATCGTCTTTTGTCAGCTCATCTTTGTCTCGTGTCGTACGTGCCAGCGAAGAGGCTGCGCGTGCATTGCCGTTTGCTTTGTGAGTGCGGCGGCGTTGTCTTTGTGTTGAAGACGACCTGCCAGCTCGAGCGGCGGCGGGTAGAAACAATGTGTTATCAATCATCAGTGAGTTAATCTGGCGCATGCATTACCTGTCGCCTCGCACCTCTCTGCCATCACCCACCCACACATTCACACACACACACACACCCACACATTCACACACACACACATACACACATAGTGAGCAGTTTCAATGATGCTGTGTACTGTGCCGTGTCAGTGTGACCCACTCTAAAAGTCCAACTCGCATCTAGACATCTGATTCTGCCAGTGTTTCTTGAGATCTCTCCTCATTGTTGTTGATGCTTCACTGGACGACCATCCCTCACTGAACGCGCGCTAGGTTATTGCCTTTTCCACGCTTGTCTCTGTACGGGCTATTGTGGCGTATTGTCATCATATTGTGTTGTTGAATTATGCGCTTATCTCGCACCGTTTGATGCATTTTCCAAGATAAACTACATTGAGACGGCAGCGAACACGTAGGCCTCAATTATTACTGGAATTTATGCAGAACATATCTCTTGATTCCCATTTTGCTTGGTGTAGTCAAATGCTACCGCATAAGCTGCCGCCGCAAATAATGCACTGACTGCAAACAATAAACTAGCGGAATTCAACTAGCATTTATTGAAAAATCATCGGGAAAATATTCGGCAAATGCGGGTCGTGTAGATCTTGCTCACCAATTCAGTGAAACCTGTTATGATTTATCCAACATATTCATTGAGCTAATAGGGCTTCATCATGATCTTTTTTCTTATAGAGATTGCTGGCTACGCTCTTACTGACAGCTAGAACAAAAGCACAAGACTTTCAGCACTTGATCGATATCGTTGCCAAAACTTTATCGCACATATACTTGTCACTTGTTAGTCACTTGTTAGTCACTTGTTAAGTTAGCGTAACGCCCGATACAATATCGTAATTGCGCATCTGAATCTGAGCATTGCTTGCTTAACTGCAATCAGCAATATTCAATCAGCAGGTATATTGTACGTTTTAATGATTGACTTGTTTTGGAATATTCGTTACCGTTTGATATCAATTGACATAAGAAATTCGTCACAAGTGTTTTTTTATTTTTAGGTATTTTCACAGTGCATTTGCAAAAAACTCAACGATAATATAATAACACCACTGTCTGTTCATTTGTAAACATGTGTTCTTATTAGACAAACTTGATACTTGCAGCGAACTTTCTCTTCCATGTTGGGGCAGGTTTCCAATAGTTTTTCATCGACACAATCATTTTGGAACCGACGGATGTGTAAACCTTGTTTCTTCCTTCTTTATCACAGAGTATGGCGTCTGAAGGATCTTGACCTGTCAAGTAAATATCCATCTTGTCAAAGGGACACGCACCCTTTTTTCTGTAGAGAAGCTTGAACTTTTCAAAGGTCAGCTGGACCTTTTTGCCTTTCGGAGCCGTGATGATCCAGAAACACGTGCCTCCTATTGGAGGATCTGCCGGGTAATTTGGACTAGTAATTTTCCCCTCTTTTGTTACATGCGCATCTCCGCATAATTCATAATAATCATAGTCTGTCGGCACGTTTTCACAAAGTTCTCCGGTTATTCTGGGAGGACACACACATTTGCACGACTTGTCCACGAATCCGCCATTTTGGCACACTGGAAGTGGACTCTGACATTGACTGTTGCACTTGTACATTGTGTTGACAATCTGTTTGTCGCGGTGAGTGGCTCCGACGCGTCGTCCCATCAAACCACTGTACTGAATCGGTCGGGCGAACATTGTCGGCAGGGATTTGTTCACAGTGAAGTGATACATGCTATAGTGCATCAACGAGGACAGGTCGTATGGTACTGAGTGATTGTCCGATCTCGTTGCCAATTTGAAGTTGTGTTTTCTTTTCTCCTTGACGTTTTCAAAAATTATCCTGACATAATTATCTCTGTCTGTGCGCGATTGCTGATGGTAGAGTCCAATGGCATGTGCGATCTCGTGCATCACTACTCCCGTCGTATTACAATTCTCTCCGATGCTCACTTTCATGCCGTCCTTTTTCTTAAAGCTAAGATAACCAACCGGAGACGAACATTCCCCACCATTCTTGATAAACCTGAGATGAGTTTCACCGGTGAATGAGTTATTCACCTCGGTGAAGGTGAGACAGGTAGCCGCCTCCCAGTTTCTGATGGCTTGTTTGATTACGACAGTGTCGTTCGTTGACTCTTCGGAAATGGTGTATTTGACTTTGCCCTCCGGCCACAAGCGCGCCACTGCCTGCCTATTTTGTCGTTGTTCTTTTGTCAGCTTCATGTCACCTTCGTACAGAGGAACCCCATCGAATGAAAAGAAAAGATCAGAGTTCTCTATGGGGTCGGATGCAGACTCATCGGGCAGTTGATCCACGGGGACTTGATCCAAGTCATCTTCTAGTTCTTCTTGTAAGTTTGGCTGCTGCTCCACTGTGTCGACCTGATTCACGTAGTTGTTTGCTTGTGAGTTGGCCTCATGCAGACTAGCTGCAACCACAAACAATAAAACAGGAGCTGTCAATGAGAGGTGCTTCATTTTCGAGCTTCTTCGATGTTCTGTGACAAATCTGCATCGGCAAGCACTTATATATGTTGCTTGGTGCGTGTGTATATGAGCATTATTGTTACATGAGGGGCAAGTGTCGGTACACGCCTCAAAATATCGGATATGTCAATGCTGCATGTCAATCTTGACGGTACAATTGCTTGTTTTGCTTGACGGAGAACACTTGAAATTCTTCAGGAATACACATGATACGACAGCTTGACAATCAATTTCACTTTTGTGTCTGTTTTCGTAAATCTGACTTGTCTTTCTGTTATCATTCATACTGTTGCTACTCATTTTTGCTCATGCTTAAAATATCGGTTTCAATAAGCCAATATTGAATAAAACCACTCGATCATATGAAGTGTTGTGTCAAAATGTTGCCCACAACAGACTGCTGTTTGATGCTGTCCCAGTGACATCATGTCACTCATAGCAGCTTGTTTTTATTCGATGCATGCACTGCTTTCATTGTTGATAAATATAGATATGATGCATATTGCGTACATTTTAATGTTTTGACATTCAGTCATTTCTTTTAATTTTATCAATAAATTGGAGGTAGTTTAAAATGTAAATGTAAATGTTTAATGGCTGTATTTTGAGACAATCGTGGTTATAATGTCCATTTGTCTCAAAACAAATGGAAAATTCTGTTGTGTCTTAAAATCAGGCATATGAGTTTTCAGTGTAGTGTGTACACCAATGTGGAAACGACACACAAACACACCCACACACACACAAACACACCCACACACAGACGAACAGTCGAACACACACACATAAACACACACACACACACATACAGACACAATGAGCAAATGTTGTAAAGTACAATTAATACACGATTCGTTATTATCTCGTGAGTGAGTCAGTGTGTGTGTGTGTGTGTGTGTGTGTGTGTGTGTGTGTGTGTGTGTGTGTGTGTGTGTGTGTGTGTGTGTGTGTGTCAAGAAAGTGGTGGAACGCTCCGATAATGACATACAGACAAACATTCAGCCGCATTCACGCATACAAGTTTTTCTCCTGCGACCGAGCAAACAAGCTCATCTTTCATTGCCGAGAACACTACCACCAACACTACCACCAACACTATCACCAACATTACCACCAACACTACCACCAACACTACCACCAACACTACCACCAACACTACCACCAACACTACCACCAACACTACCACCAACACTACCACCAACAATACCACCAACACTACCACCAACACTACCACCAACACTACCACCAACACTACCACCAACACTACCACCAACACTACCACCAACACTACCACCAACACTACCACCAACACTACCACCAACACTACCACCAACACTACCACCAACACTACCACCAACATTACCACCAACACTACCACCAACACTACCACCAACACTACCACCAACACTACCACCAACACTACCACCAACACTACCACCAACACTACCACCAACACTACCACCAACATTACCACCAACACTACCACCAACACTACCACCAACATTACCACCGACACTACCACCAACACTACCACCAACACTACCACCAACACTACCACCAACACTACCACCAACACTACCACCAACACTACCACCAACACCGTTGTTACTTGTGTTAATTAGTACACACACAGACTCACACCTCATGCACCACACGATTCTCTTGTATGTCCGTCTGCCATCATGCGTGTGTATGTGCTGGTGATTTGATGAGCAGTCAAATAGCATATGTGCAAGCTGTTCAACTGGTGTTGGTGTACTTGATACTCGTTAGTGTTCAACTGGTATTGGTGTACTTGATACTCGCTAGTCTTCAGCAACCGTGGCCACATTATATGCGTCAAAATTGAAGAAAGACGTAATTAATAGATCAATGCTGCAGCACTGTGCACTCACACAAACAAACATACAAATACAAACACAAATATATACACACAAACATACAAATACAAACACAAATATATACAAACAAACATACAAATACAAACACAAATATACACACAAACATAAAAATACAAACACAAATATATACAAACAAACATACAAATACAAACACAAATATATACACACAAACATACAAATACAAACACAAATATATACACACAAACATACAAATACAAACACAAATATATACAAACAAACATACAAATACAAACACAAATATATACAAACAAACATACAAATACAAACACAAATATATACAAACAAACATACAAATACAAACACAAATATATACACACAAACATACAAATACAAACACAAATATATACACACAAACATACACGCACAAAAATACACACATAAACACAAACACACAAAACACACAAACATACACACACAAACACATATTAGGTACCCAAATATACACGCACCAACAGACACACACACACAGACACGAGCAGACAGACACGAACAAACACACACACAGACACGAACAGACACACAGACACGAACAGACACACAGACACGAACAAACACACAGACACGAACAGACACACAGACACGAACAGACAGACACGAACAAACACACACACAGACACGAACAAACACACACACAGACACGAACAGACACACAGACACGAACAGACACACAGACAGACACGAACAAACACACAGACAGACACGAACAAACAGACACGAACAGACAGACACGAACAGACACACAGATAGACACGAACAGACACACAGATAGACACGAACAGACACACAGACAGACACGAGCAGACAGACACGAACAGACACACAGACAGACACGAACAAACACACAGATAGACACGAACAAACAGACACGAACAGACAGACACGAACAGACACACAGATAGACACGAACAGACACACAGATAGACACGAACAGACACACAGATAGACACGAACAGACAGACACGAACAGACACACAGACAGACACGAACAAACACACAGACAGACACGAACAGACAGACACGAACAGACACACAGACAGACACGAACAAACACACAGATAGACACGAACAGACAGACACGAACAGACAGACACGAACAGACACACAGATAGACACGAACAGACACACAGATAGACACGAACAGACACACAGATAGACACGAACAGACAGACACGAACAGACACACAGACAGACACGAACAAACACACAGACAGACACGAACAGACACACAGATAGACACGAACAGACACGAACAGACAGACACGAACAGACACACAGACAGACACGAATATACACACATCACACTAGTCATATATGCATTCGCTGTATTGTTTGTGCTTTTCGGAGTATTTTTTATAATGACTAATATTATATGCTAGTTATTATTAGTTTCTTGTCAATATTCAAAATATGTCGTTTTTTATATCAACACGAATACAGACACGAATACGCGAGGCATGTGCATTATAGTGAGAGAGTGAGTGAGTGAGAGAGAGTGTGTGAGTTCGCTGGCACACTAGATGGTAATATTGTGGTCAGTGTGGACTTGCATGAGAGATGAAGCTAACATGGACGCAGTTAATTTAGTCGAGCAAGTTTGTGTATGGTGTTACCAGTAGTTTTACTTGGATCCACTTCATGTGTGTGTGTGTGTTCATGTTTGTGTGTGTGTGTTGATATGTGTTTGTATGTTTGTGTGCTGTTTCGTTGGTGGTCGGGGCTGATCACGAGCCTGCTATATTTCATAGTCTGGCCGCAGCCTATCTGGTCGTGACCACCTGACACCTGTGCGTCGTCCGCATGCCGCCTCTGCGTGTGTGTCTTGTGAAGCGTGTGGGTGCGTGCGTGCTGCAAGTTCAATGAAAACGTTGTTAAGTGAAGCTGTCAGATAAAACTGGCCTCCTTGCTGTCTGCCTTCTCCATTGTCTCATTGATTTTCTCACCGCTTGATTTTCTGTTATCGCTGCTATTTCATGAGCGTCTCTGTTTACGTTCACATGCAGAGCTCAAGATAAACATTCGGCATTAACAGACTCAGACTTCGACGTTCTATCATGTGACTGAAATTCCAGCATCATTTTTATATACGCGAACGTAATGGGTATAACCTTTAATGAACAGAAATGTTCATTTTGGTGGTAGTTGCATAACGTCTTATCAACTGTTTCATCAGTTTGTGCAGTGTAGACGCCGAGAGACGGTCGTATATTTATTGTATTTACTAGCTAGCTGGCACGCCGGCGGTTCTGTGTCATCTTGTTCACGGGCATGTGTTTATCGAGCAATGAGTCTAGAATGTTGTCAATGCGCGGTGTTGACAACAATGACGCAACAAGCACTCAAACACACACACACACACACACATACACGCGCGCGGACAGGCATGGCTGATGTGGTGATGAGAGGTGGAAGACGATCAGGTGATGGCGAGAATGTCACCGCTCGTGACGACTTGGTCACGTGCTGGCGACACTGTTGCTGTCGGTCGCAGGTCATGACCTCGTCCTGGTGCAGGTCACGTGCTCGCAGCTTCAACGAGCGCGTGCAACACGTGCATTGACACATTGCCCACTTGTCAATAGGGGTGCATGAGCGTGCGAGATGATGTCACCGACACTAATGACATCACTGTCGGTTGTCATGGCAACCACGAGTTAGTTGACATGACGATGCGATGCAATCAGCAGCAATACTAAACAAAATCGACTCGTGTTGCATCCCCTGAGCTTTCAACAGCTTGTTTTTCATTATGTCACACGAGTTTTTGTCATCCGTTTTCACCTTGTTCCCATGAATTCTATTATGACTTTAAGCTTTATGGTTCGCAAGATGCATGTGACCTGAAATGTTTAACAAATGTTCATCCTGTGGTTCTCTCAAGCTTGCCCATAAGTTAAGCTATCCTCCATGTGCACTGCACTTCCTTGAGATTCTTTAAAATGTCAGGTATCCTCTTGTAGGTATTCTCGGTATACTTTGCTGAAGGAGATTCAATGATGTTTCAGGAGAAGTTGTGTATTTATGGAGAGTTTAACCCTCAAGTTTCAGCTGTGATTTTTCATCAATCGAGGATCATCTACGCGCCAGCACACATCAACTTAATGACTGACAGTATGCAGTTTTCATCCGATCATATGCACAAGGACGACTCAGCTTATACAAAAATGATCAAACCCAGAACATAAATTACGGTGGTCTTCATTCTTCTCTGTGTTCTCCAAAACCTCCACCAGGGATCTTCCAACCGATTTGCAGCCTGTGCCTAGCTGGTCCAGCTTGACGAGGATTTTATGAAGCTTGTGACGTACACGAACCTGACTTCGAGTGGTTCAACGGTGGAGCTCGTGTTGAGCCATTTGTATGCACACTCGTACAAGCTCCGCCTCCCACGGCGACTCCATCACGTCAAGGAGTGGCAGTGGTGATGATGATGGTGCCGACGGGCGGTGCTCAATGATTAGAGATCGCATCAATCACGCTTGTTGTCACGCTCACCTGATCGCTTGCATCTGAGCTCCACTAGCAGCGTCACCTGACACGTGAGCCATCGGTCACGTGACAGGCTCGAGGCGACAGAGCGCAATCACAGCCGACGTCACTTTATTCAATTGCTTGCCACTGTTTTGCACTAGCTGGTCGCAGTCACGCAGCGAGTTTCACCTGCTCGATGCGGCGTTATTTACTCGTTTTGCGGCGTGTTTCATGTTGATGATAAGCAATGCAGTGTGCTGGGAGGTAAGGTCATCCATCGCAATCTCGAGACGAATGGGCACGCGTCTTCATGCAATGCTCACCATAAGAGGAGTGTAGGTGTCTGAGACTCGTGGCGCCCAAGTGCAGCTAAATCCGTCGTCCATTTGACCCTGTTGGGCGACATAAGTGAGTGTCGACGTTGACTAATGATTCACCGTGCCGCCGGTCGAACCACGCTTGAAACACGTCACTCTTAATGCCGATCTCATGTCAGCTTGAACCCAATCCACTTTCTCGAACTTCATCTCTGGTTTTCGTTCTCTCTGTCTTCTGCATTCGCTCTTTGTAGCGGTGTAACGAATTCACGTATCGGTTTGTTGTACAGAAGTCGCATGATCATCAAACAGCTCCGACAAACCTTGTTACCTGCACCAGGCACTGGCATATGCCACGTCACACATAAAACATCACACCAGCGCTTGCTGCCACCAGTTTCAAGTATTCTCTTGCTTGCACAACGTGTTCAGAGAGATTTTGTCGTTATCGATGGCTAATGAAAGCTGGCAGTTCAACATGACAGCTTAGCTTGTTCTGGTGCGATTCTTCACGCTGCATTAACCCACCAGGATATCAGCACTTGTCTGTTGCAACAGCGCTGGACACTAATACGCACTTATTGACCGTGACCCTTGCAATTTGACTCGAACATACAAGCGGGCTCTTTATTGTACTATCAGAGAATATGTCACTGCCTCAAAACTATCTGAAATACTTGAATGTTTTCGACTAAAGTTAGAAAATATGTCTCTATGTGGAAAACCAGATTTAGAAAACATTTCATAATGAAGACG
Organism: Sacculina carcini; assembly: GCA_916048095.2. Classification (NCBI taxonomy): domain Eukaryota; kingdom Metazoa; phylum Arthropoda; class Thecostraca; family Sacculinidae; genus Sacculina; species Sacculina carcini. The sequence goes on along the minus strand of OU696579.1, from coordinate 396,959 downwards.
TTTGTTAGAAGTGGTAATTTCATAAGAGCTTGGCAAATAATGCGTGGAAACTGTTTTTGTGTTAACTTCATTTTGTCGATATCTAACAACAGGAGAACAGACTAGATATGAACAGTAAACGGTACGGACTAATGGAAACAACTTACTGCACAATAACGCAATGGTCCATGTCCCTCTTCAATCATGAACCACAGGGCCAAATGGTGTTTCATTACGCTTTGGTCAAACACACGAACTTCTCTCAAAACACGTGCTAGCATGTTTGGAATTATTTTTAGCTAAGAGAACTGGTTTTGATTGTTGCATTTTTGTCACTGACAGTTAATACACACAGTACTTTCTCTCCCGAATATGAATTTATGGATTGCACTGGATATACAAAATTAGGAAGTATTCATGATAAGAGAGCTAGTGTTTGTCGTCATTCAACACCTCATAATCTCCAATTACCAGAGACTATCATGAGCGTGATAACTGACAATCAAGAAAAGAGATCGAGGAATAAGTCGCCTCCAGTGATATCAACTACGATAAATTGTTGTGTGAGGGTCATCCATGCTGGAAATATGCTGGGTTTAGTCTGTCCTTTATTTTGTCTGTCCTTCATTTAGTTTGACCTTCATTTAGTCTCTCCTTCATTTAGTCTCTCCTTCATTTAGTCTCTCCTTCATTTAGTCTATCCTTCATTTACTCTCTCCTTCATTTAGTCTGTCCTTCATTTACTCTCTCCTTCATTTAGTCTATCCTTCATTTAGTCTATCCTTCATTTAGTCCGTCCTTCACTTTTATCACCCCGTGGCCGTCTCACTACTTCTGCTCGAAGCCCAGGTGACATACTGATTCCGCGAATCTGGTGCTCATTCATCTATTAGCTCGCTTCTGATTACTCGAGAAGAGTTGTGCATTTGCTTAATGCAGGTGTTCTTAATCGGTGGTGCCCGCAATCCTGGGGGTGCGAGTCTGCTTCCTAAAGGGTGCGAGGATTCCTGTGAAAATAAAAGATATCTTTATTTTTACCTATGCTATATATTATTTCCTGGGAAACATTTTGCTCTATCATCTTAAAGCAACTTCAAGCCGTATGAATAAATATTGAATACAACGTTTTTTATTACGTTGTTTGTATTTATATAGTTTCTTTTTCATATAGCTATCAAGGATCCAGGGGGTGCGAGAACACTGAAAAAGTCAAGAACCACTGGTTTATTATTGACTCATGTATTGTGAGCGTGAATTTATGCTTGATGTTGGTCTAATCATTGGCGCATACAAGCGACTCACCAGCACATTCCAGATATCATTGTGTGTGTGTGTGTGTGTGTGTGTGAGTGTGTGTGTGTGCTTCGTGTCGTCATATGTTTGTGTCGCGTGCCGCCACTAAGTCGAGGAGAGTGTGTCATTGTGGCGGATGGCTCGGTACTGTTGTGTGATATTGTTGATACTGTGCACCGTTTATAGTGCAACAACCTGTTTGCCAGATAGCGTGTAGCATACGTGTTCTGCAGATGTGTTCGAGCACATCAACCAGTCGCTTGCCTGCCATTGTGTATGTATGCGTGTGTGTGTGTGTTTGGCTGTATGTGTGTTTATGTGTATGTGTTGGTGTGTTTGTGCTTGTTTGTGTGATTGCTGTGGTTGTGTTTGGCGGTTTGTTTTATTCTGCATGACACCAGTAATGATATCCGCTGTGTGTTGTGCTGCGGCACGCGTCCAACCAGCGTTTTCAAGAGAAGTACTTCAGAAGTACTTCTCAATAGAACAGGCCCATTGTCAGACGTGACATTTTCATTCTTCGCTCGTTTTTCAAGTGTATGGAAGTCGGAACGTGCGTCAGTGTGTGTGTGTGTCAGTATATATATATGTGTGTGTGTGTGTGTGTGTGTATTTCTCGCTGCGCCGTTTATGGAGTAATTTTGGCGTGCTGGCGCTTAACGAAGTCGACAGCGGCTTCATAGCAGT
>OU696579.1:352500-390000 GCA_916048095.2 Sacculina carcini | reverse complement strand
AAACACGTTTGCAGAATGGGAGCTTGCTAGATGGCCGTTGGCTATCAGATAGCTCATACGCCCTTGAAATGGCTCATGGTTCTGCATGGTTCCAAGTGGCGTAGATGATGTTTGGTGATGTGAAGTACGACTCGTACTCGTATTAATGTTTCGCAATCATTGTGAAAATGAACAAAGTTCCTTTTTGAAACTGTCGTGAAATAGAAGAAGCGTATTTGATTATCTATTCTAGTGTATTGTTGGTTATTGTTATGTTTAGTTTCCAGCGTTGTTCGTAGAAGGCGATATCGGCATTGTGCCCACTAACTTGAGTTTGTTCAATTGACAAATGGAAATAATGATTTTGTGATTGTTTTGACATGTGGTTTATAAGGACTGGACAACCCAATCTTGTCCAGTTTGTGGAGTAATCACACTATTGTGACTGGAGCTATTGTTTGTGTGTGACAGGATGCTGGTGGGAGCTCCGCGCGGGCAAAATCTGCAACCAGTCACCAATGGCAGCGGGGCGTTGTGGAAATGTCCGATCACAACGCTGACCAACGACTGCATCCAGGTGCCGACCGACGGACATCAGGGTGAGTGATGTTCTCACCACCACTACACATATAACAAGACTGGTGGCGTTAGATAGTTTCTTCTCCTGTAAATACTAGTCGAAATCACGCCACCTTAACTGAGGATGGACATAACCAGTATTTTTAGTGAAGGGATAATTCGTATGTTAGTAATATCAGCTCCGGTTGCTGCATGTATAGTCGTCATGGTCGGCATATCGAGTTCCAGAGCGAACACATCAGACACTTATAATCCGACTCGTGTGGTTTTATACTCGATGTGGTTTTATGCTGCTGATCCGCCTTCACCGATGAAAAAGCAGGCACTGGCAGAGTGTGTGGGAGTGCAGAATTGGCGTGGGCACCTCGACGACCGGCTGCTTTCTTCGTGTGTTGTTGGATGGTCGTCAAGAGCTTGATGTAGACGACGGGGGGTGAAGACTACGACGCCGTCCAGCTGTGATGACTCGCTTCATTGCCAGACTCTTCTTCAACACGTCATCTGCACTTGATCCCGACAACAGTCGCAACGTGCGCCGCAACACACAAGTCATAACTTGAGCACGAGCCGCGCGCGCCAGACGAGATCGGCGCACGTGACAATGACGACGACAAAGAGACGTTTGGAGCTCCGTCCGCCTTGCCGCGCCGCCGTGACAATGAATGTTTCTCATGGAGCTGATCGGCGACGGACGGCAGCGGCGGTGAGCGTTTGTTCCACGGCAAATTCCAGCGCCGTCACAAGTTGTCACGTGCACTGCGTGGAGGCAGTCAGCAGCAGCCACGCGCCACGTCGCGCCCCTCGGACCTGTCTCGCTCGAAATTCGGCGGCAAAAAGCGCGCTGTGGCGAGGTAGCGTGCCATCAACGAAGTGTTGTCACACGACGAGAGACGATCATCGTGTCAGAGCGACTCTGGCCCCGCTCGTCGTGCAGTCGCTGCTTGCCTTCCACTATTCATTGCTGGATTTCCTCCGACCTACACTGGGATCAGGCGAACGACATATTCACAGTGATTGGAACTGTCGCTCAATTCTGACCGAACGACGGTAATAAGCAATTGAATCGACTAGAAAAACGGCTTGAAAGCAATTATCTGATTTCGTACGGGAGGCAGATCACTAGATGGACATGTTCTGATACATGGTCCTGTAAGATCATGACACCTGTTGAAGTTGTCCACAATGCTGGCGGGTGTGTGTGTGTGTGTGTGTGTGTGTGATTGTACGGCGTGGCTCACAGGGGCTCACAACAATGTCAACCAGTTTTTTCCAGTTGCTGGCGGGCGCCATTTGAACAGTCACGTGTCCACATCTGCGCGAGTCAGTCAGCACCATGTTCCCCTGCTTTTTGCGAGCACACCCACCTTGTTCGTGTGTGTTTGTGTGTGTGTTGTAATCGGTCTAGAAACAGACGGCAGCGAGGCACATTTACTTGACAGTGCAGCAGTTGAATGTTGCTCTTACATGCCTGTATACGTGCGTTATCTCCATAATAGTCAGTTCTTGAATAGTTTTTAATTATGACGGTACATAATGTGTTGCAACATTTTGCTGGTCGTGTCTTGTGGTGTTCAGAAATAACTATAACATCGAGCAACATGTTGCTAATGTAATACACAACCTGTATCATTGATGAAAACAAAACTAACAGTATGAGCTCGAGTAATGACTGATATTTCCTGAACGATTGTATTTGAGAAATGACATCTAGTTGTGACTGTTGATGACACTGCATAACATTGTGCATATTGTACATATACATTTTAATCTCATACACTAACATATCTAGCAGCGTTATGTATACAGCAGCCATATTGCATACAAGCGTCAAGATTATTTTGAGAAAGCAGTTAAAAAATAACGTACTTCTGAATATTTTGGGCGCTTCATGTTTTCCAGTTGCGTGTTGTGTATGAAGGCAAAATTTGCTAAATAGTTACGGCCTAATATTTGCCATTTGTTTTGTGTTTGAACGGCTTGGATGTGACAATTTTGTTGTCGTGTTACAGATCCACAAACTGGCCTCTTTGATGCGTGTAAGTGTATAGGATACAATCAATGCATGCCGTGAATGTGTGAGTGTGCTTGTGTGTATGAGTGATTCCCTTGCCACTGACCTTATAAGATGAATGTTTCTCAGCACGCATGCTGAATATCAGTGCCATGTGAGCCAATTTACCCAATGATCTTACTTGCATTGTTCCAGTCGTTCTTCTACTTCTCTTTTCAACCTGGTCAAATGCGCAGTGTTTGTCTTTGTTTGACGCATGTTAACTCGTGATTGTAGGCCTCATAATCCTCCCTCACAATACTCTCTCGTCATTTCACCCGTATCAAGTTGAATACAAATGCTTTATCTTATTATTTATCTCATATTTTTATGTGTTTTTTATTTATTTTTTTAATTTCAGTAGTTTTTTTTGTTGTTCAATCGTCGATTCGTGTAAGTTTCCAGCAGGCGATTTTCTTATTTGGATATTTGCACAAAGAGCATGTATTCTATATTTCTGTGAAAACTGCACGCAGGTTCCTAAATTGAATATACCATATCTTTTTGACTAATATATATTCATTCTTATGTAATTCACCAAGTTTGCCCGCTTATTGCAAAATCTCTTTTCTCTGGAGTCATTTCAACGCTTCGCAATTTGCAAATTTGCACAATCAGTTAGCAAGAGATGCAATTGTTGATGCGCTCACCACATGCACGTGCTACATGGCGCGCGCATTGCCGGCTCATTTGCATGCGCAACGGGTTGTGAAGTGAATGATTACCGCACAAACAAACACGCACAAATACAAACGTGCTTGAGCACACACACAGACAGACAGACAGACAGACACACAGACAGTTAGGTGATTTGTGACATGAACACTGTGCATACATTGGTGTCAATGGCAGATAGTTAGGATGCGTCACGTGACACAATGTCGTTGCATTGGGCAACCCCACCCTCTTTCTTCTCCTAGTTTCGCTCAGCCTGCTTACATGTTATGTCTTGAACTAATACTTGACATTTTACAGTATAATTGTTCTATAAGTTGTGTATAACTAACGTAATTTGTTACATAAATACATTATATAAAAGTATATCATATAATTTACGCAATATAGAATAAGATAAGATTTTATTAGAATTAATACTATAAAATTTTAAATAATATAAATCTTATTGGCATTTAAAAAAAAAAAAAATTACTACATGATACAGTAATATTGATTAATTTTATTACACATTTTGAATAATGTTTACATTATATATAATTGTATTGTATTAATTTTATGAAAATATGATTATATAAAACATTAATTATATGTTATGTTTTTATTAGATTTATAATTTATATGGAGACGTAAATTGCGCAGTTTGCATGTTTTGTACGCTATAATGTTGCAGTATTTTACACGTGTCTTATATATCAGTATTAATTTACTATAATACAGTACTATCAGTATTAATTTCTTAAGCTTATCACCCGTGTAATCTCTTAAACTTTCTATATTGACACGTGTTTGCGGCTTGTACAAATCGTCGTTATGGTAGAATACATGCTAGCAAATATGATGGATGGTTACAATGATCACTGCCTTCAAAGTATCATTGCCGTGGCTTCAGCTGATACTCGATATTCAATTGTCAGAGATGTTAGTTAGATATGTTAGATGTAGCCGAGCTCATTCACCTATAACACTGCCTCACACTGACTCACACTGACTCACACTGACTCACACTGACTCACACTGACTCACACTGACTTACACTGACTCACACTGACTTACACTGACTCACACTGACTCACACTGACTCACACTGACTCACACTGACTCACACTGACTCACACTGACTCACACTGACTCACACTGCCTCACACTGACACACACTGACACACACTGACTAACACTGACTCACACGGACTCACACACTGACTCACACACTGACTCACATTGACCAGCTGCTGGGATCAACACAGTGCTACCTTGACTCATCTCACACCTGCTACCTTGATTTCTCCCGCACTTGGCACCTGACACTGACACACACACACACACACACACACACACACACACACACACACACACACATACACACACACACACACACAAGATAACTTTAGATACACAAATTAGATACTCACAGTCAATAAATATTACTAGCATATTTGCGCTCTTGTAATAATAAAACACATTTTTGTATCTAAATAGTGTTGAGAACTGATGAAAATAGTGCGTATGCAGCTTGTTTCCTCATCTGGGCGTATATTCGTCATACAAGAGATATGAGAGAAGAGAAGGAAGGAAGGAGAGACGGACACGCGACAGTGCGGTGTAATTCACCTGTAAGCTGCCACTAGATGACCAGATAGCTGCTTGCTTGTAATGTGCGGTACAGCGGTCAACATTTGTGGCTTCGTCTCATCTGGCAGTGGTCGCCATGACAACGGTGTGTGTGTGCGTGTGTGTGTGTGTGTGACTAGGGCGTTTATCTGTCTGTGTACTGAACATGCGTGTATGTTGGTGCATATTACACGCATGTATGGGCGTGCAAGAAGAAACCTGTCTTGTACAATTGGGCTGGCCAGGTTATTGCAAATATGTAGGTGTGTAAGAGTAATGCGTCTATTGTAGTCTACATGTAGCTCTTCAGCACAATATCATATAGAAAAGACAATCACACACACACACATACACTCACACACGCATACATGCATACACACAAATACATACACAAAAACACATACGCATAAACACACACAAACATACACACACACACACGTGTATTAATGACTGCCTTTAACCTCCCTAATTGAGGTTTTTTGTACACCTTTGTTGTATATCCACGACTGAATATTGTGTTGCACCAAAGTCACTGCAAAATCGCCGAGCAACTGCACAGAACCGTTATCGGTGGAGAAAAGCAAAGACAACCGCACTGCTCCTCAATAACGTGTCGTCACGATAAATGAATGAATTTGTATGCATTCTGTATGAATATGAATGTATGAATATCAATGATTTACCAGCTCATCAAACAGTCCTGATTCATCTGTTCATTTTTCTTGGCTGTGCTTAAATCGCGGTGTCGTATATACTACTGTGTACCATGCCAACAATTGACACATAGCGTTGGTATAAAACATAATGAGCATAGCGTAACAGGTAACAAATGAATGATCACACCCACCATGTGAAATTACAGCGAACCACATTCGAATGCACACGTACGCATATCTTCTATATTTATATCAGCACGTTTGTGTGTGTATGTATGTGTGTGTGTGTCATACACGTGTCCCTGACCGACTTAGTGTTGCCAGACGAGCAACGACACAGAGCTGCCAAATTGGACGACGAAATGTCATTGTTTGGCAGCTGATAAACTTGTATACACACCTTGTGCAGTTTCATAGCGCAACTAATACGACCAGCTCCACGCCAGCCATATGTCATATTCACCAGACTGGGGGATTTTATCAACATATATGAGGAATTTCCATTATCACCACTCATATAACACTATTTCGTTTCTATTTTTCTTGGAGATGTGTTGAAATGCGATTGCCGTCTGTTGACGCCTCAACAACAACAACAAACTTGACGAAATGCTTAATGAGTCGGCCGGAAGTGCGGTGTGTGCTTGAGAGAAGTGATGTTGCGACGTGATGTGCTCGCTGATTGCAGACGTGCTGGCTAATGAATAGCAGCACAATCACGTCACACTGAGGCTTTATACGTCTCACGCAGTCATGACACACACACACACACATGCGCATCTCACGTACACAAATATTTACGCATGCCACTTGCGGCTGTGTCAATGATAATGTCTGACCTTGGAAGTGCGTGACCCCGCGGTGACCCCGCTGTGACCCCGCGGTGACCTGCCACTGTCGGGCGCGACCCGCCAGTCACCAACCCCGTCAATACTTAACAGCAATGTCACAGGGAGCAAAGCGACAATGAACAATATTGCCAGGTGTAACTGTGTAGTGATGTCAGGTCCTTGTGTAATGATTTGCCTCATTATTGAGATTGCTTATGATTCGTTGAATTAGAATTCGCGACTCCTGCTTTACACTTTGCGTCTGGCGTGACCTGCTTTGTCTAGAGACTAGACACCAATAAACAACCTTGTATTAGAATGTTACTATAAAAGCACGAATCAATGACCTGCATCCCTTCAGCATCGTGACTAATCAAAGTGCTCTCATTAACTTCTGCGTGTGATTGTGTGTGTGTGTGTGTTACACGTGTGTATAATTATAGTGAAATATATCAATGTATTGTTAAGTTGTATGTGTGTTTGTGTGCAGCTGGTCAGGGTGATCGTCTCTTTGCTCCTCTTGCGACCGAGTTGAAAGATGACCAGTGGATGGGCGTGACAGTGAGCAGTCAGGGTCCCGGAGGCAAGGTGCTGGTGAGTACCTCATGAGTCACCTCATGAGTCACCTCATCACATACTGCTGCTCAGTTCCCTGTGATGATGTTGGTAGCAGCGGCAATGTGAGTTTCCCATGATGAGTGTCACGTGAAGAGTGTAATAATCAGACAGTCATGATGCCCGTGGTGTGACTTGTGTCAGGTGTGTGGTCATCGCTACATCCAGCGAGGGTTGAACGATACGTTCCGCTGGGGCGATGGCTTGTGCTACACTCTCAAGCAGAACCTGCGCATGGACGCGATGTGGCGTCCCTGTGCCAACCGGGAGAAGCACAGGTGAGTGTTGACGTGTTCAGTGATTCGTGGCCGCTGATTGTGCTGAGTCCTGATCGACTTCATTGAGTTTTCATAGTTGCAGTGCGCATGGTGGCAGGTTTTGATCGTGCTTGACATGTTCTCAAGAGTTCGCACACTAAATCAATCAATAGATCTGGAGATAAGTCAATGAAATGCGATATGAGAAAGATTTGTATTGAAAGTCATTGTATCAGTTTCATTGTCGCATTGATTTCTCACTATCACCCCGTGTTTATCTCCTAACAATAATGACACGCTAATAATATTGGCAGACGTTGCTTTAGTGCACCTGCCATCTGTCAGTGGCAGATTAACCACTGAATATAATTATCCTATCAATTTGCACAGAATGACAGCTCAATTTCATGCCAGTTTGTCCTGTTTGCTAAAAACAGTCATCAGCAGCATCATTCACGACTAGCTCATGCTCGCAGCAGTAGCGTGAATGACGGGCTCAAATGATCGGTCAAACTCGCTGTTGTTTGTCTTTCTTCATGTCGTGTCGGTTTCGCACTCTCATACTCTGGTCTCACGGAATTTGCTACGTCATCTCGCCCTCATTTGCATGTCATGCACGTGCATATCCGTGTTAGCAAGTGATTGGATGTCTGCTGCCATTACTTCTTATCTGGCAATATTTAATTGGCTATTGCTTGGATCTGCTTGGTTACGGCTCTACCACAATACGTTGCAGTACAAAACCATCAAAGCATGAACCCAAACAATGCGTGTTTATACAGCAGCGCTTGAATCAAGAGCACTGTATAAACACGCCTACATTGTGTCTGTGGCTATAACTCGTCACGTTACATGCACTCACCAATGTTATGAACTTTGTCACTTGATCTGAATATGAATAGGCCAAGTATATTAATAATTAATTAGTTTTTGTTCCAATTTTCAGTGATAAATTAAACATTGTTGGTGGTAGTGTTGGTGGTAGTGTTGGTGGTAGTGTTGGTGGTAGTGTTGGTGGTAGTGTTGGTGGTAGTGTTGGTGGTAGTGTTGGTGGTAGTGTTGGTGGTAGTGTTGGTGGTAGTGTTGGTGGTAGTGTTGGTGGTAGGCAGGGTGGTAGTGTTGGTGGTAATGTTGGTGGTAGTGTTGGTGGTAGTGTTGGTGGTAGTGTTGGTGGTAGTGTTGGTGGTAGTGTTGGTGGTAGTGTTGGTGGTAGTGCTGGTGGTAGTGTTGGTGGTAGTGTTGGTGGTAGTGCTGGTGGTAGTGTTGGTGGTAGTGTTGGTGGTAATGCTGGTGGTAATGTTGGTGGTAGTGTTGGTGGTAATGTTGGTGGTAGTGTTAGTGGTAGTGCTGGTGGTAGGCAGGGTGGTAGGCAGCAGATATTTCAAAGTGTCACTTGTAATGGTAATTGTCGCTACACTAGCTGCCTCGCTAGTTTTTACCGTGTGCTGCAACAATGTTGATTGGCTAGCTTCGCCTCACTCGCACACACACACACACACACACACACACATACTGACACATACACTCTTTCTCTGTGATGTCACCGACTGTGTCATTGACAGCCACGGGCTCATGTTTGCTGATATTAGACCAGGTGAGTATGCGTGTTTGTATGCGCGTGTGTCAACCGGGTGGGTTTGTCAGCACTTTAAATACCACATCACTTATGTCTCTGGGTGTACAAACGGCGTGTGTGTGTGTGTTTGTGTGTGTTAGTGTGTGTGTTTGTTGGTGTGTGTGTTTGTGTGTCCGTCTGCTGGTTTGTATGTTGTATGCAATGCTCAATGTTTGTGTTTCATCGTTGTTTCTGTGAATATTTGTGTGAGGCGATGTTATTTCGCTTGTTAATTACTAGCACCGGATTAGTTGCATATGCAAGTCTACGTTGGTAGTTACGCGTATACACTTGGATACTAGCTAAGTATAGCTATTATCTAGATACACATAACTAGCTAAGTATAGCTAGTATCCAGATACACATAACTAGCTAAGTATAGCTAGTATCCAGATACACATAACTAGCTAAGTATAGCTAGTATCCAGATACACATAACTAGCTAAGTATAGCTATTATCTAGATACACATAACTAGCTAAGTATAGCTAGTATCCAGATACACATAACTAGCTAAGTATAGCTAGTATCCAGATACACATAACTAGCTAAGTATAGCTAGTATCCAGATACACATAACTAGCTAAGTATAGCTAGTATCCAGATACACATAACTAGCTAAGTATAGCTAGTATCCAGATACACATAACTAGCTAAGTATAGCTATTATCTAAATACACATAGTCTTGCTTGGTGTTGTAGTTTCCGCCGTGTCATTGCCGTATAATTTGAAGTGAACGACACGACACAGAAAAGGTCACTAGCATCAATGTGCGTCTTGGATTAGTGGACTACGGTTGTTTTAGATCAAGACTCTAGCAGGAAGAGACGGCATCAAGTAGCGACCGCAGTAGTGCCAAATGAAGTGAACAAGGAAAATTCATGTGCTGGTTGATAAATTGCACGTTCATTTAACACAAGAGCCAAAGAAAGCATGCATTTTTAAGTGTAATCAGATCAAATATGGCAAACATGAAAATATGAAGAGAATGTGAAGAGGAGACCGACAATCTGCCAATAATCGTCCATTCTTACCAAATATTTCCAATTCATCAAGGGCAAAACGACCATTCTCAACCAAGTTGTATTGGCTGATATGTCAGATGCTTGACCTAGTAATCATCATTGAGTTCTCACAATGCACCTGTCACAATGCCAGCAGAGGCAATACCAACATCAGTATCTCTGCCGCTGGCCGGGTTGTTGTGTTTGGGTCGAGACGGCCAGTGTGAGGTGTGTGTTTGTTTGTGAGAGGCGGTGTTGATGTCACCAGCTGTGGTGGCTGTGGGCGACTTCATCAGCGCAATAGCTCAACTGTGTTGAATATGCATGAAACACAAGATTTGTATCAGCCTGCGTGGTCGAGGCAAGACCAACTGCTGTCTCCCCCCCTCTCTCTCTCTTCCTCTCTCTTCTGCCATATTCCTCCATCACTCTTCACCTCCACCCTTGCCATCTCACGCTCATATATACACACAAGCATATAATGATACGTATATGCGTATTCATATATGCATACATGTTTGTCGTGAACATTCTCACTGAAAGCCGAGAACACACCTACACACACAAACACACCTACACACACACACACACACACACACACACACACACACACACACACACTACGCGTTTGCCCCCACGTATACATGCATACACACGAACATACACATATGCAGCTTCACTAGGCGTCGATTTGTGTGTGTGTGTGTGTGTGTGTGTGTGTGTGTGTGTGTGTGTGCGTGTAAACAAACTTACAAGCGTCCACACACGCAGAACGATGCAATTTCCCACACAAATGAGGTGGGCGTTGTTGAATGTGACCATTGAAGAAAGTTGACGACAGAACCACAGACACAACATACACGACAGACACCACACACGCGCTATTCAGCAGTTCAGGTGTCTCCAAATGTAACATTGTTCATTTCCATGCATTACACACACACACACACACACACAGAGAGAGAGAGAGAGAGAGAGGAGAAGGTTGAGTAGATGCATTTTGATTCATTTTTCGCTCCGTTGGTGATGTTTTTAGAGCGCACACTACATCTGTGAGATCACAATCAAATCACTCAAAAAATATGCCTGACCAAATATCGGTCATAGTGGTGAAACAATAAGCAGACTAAAATAGCTTTCATTTTCATGCCCTCGTGCATCCGATCACATCACTGCATTTACACACCTGCATGTGTGTGTGTGTGTGCATGAGCAGAGGCCACCAGCAGTACGGTTATTGTCAGGCAGGCACTGCAGGCGTGCTCACCTCGGATGACATGACTGTGGTGGGCATGCCGGGGGCCCACACGTGGCGAGGCACTGTGTTTGCCGTCAATGTATCGAGCGACTTTCTGCGACGCGACAAGACCCAGTATCTGGCGCCCGTCGACGCTTCAACCAGCCCCGTCGACAAATACAGCTACCTGGGCAAGTGGACCGCATCAATACACTCACTTCCGTATTTACCTTGCACCTAACTGAAATGTATGTGCGAGTATGAGGGATAAAATGGAGGTTAATGCAATCACTTTGCTGTTCGGTGGTGAAAGTGGTCGCGCTATAATTGCATGATCACCGTAACTGTCAAGATTATGCTTGACAACATGAACTTTCAGCAACTAAGTCACCTGAGCTACATCTCACGATGGACACACATGCTCTGTCTTGTGAACAATGGCTAATTTTGTTATTCCTCTAATTTTTAAAACGTTCTGCCAGCCCGCCAACTCAGTGAGACAATCGCGTCATCAGCATGTTTGAAATAAGCGAGGCTGCTACATATAAGGCAGCAAGGGAACAGAAGATGGCAGTCGGAATGAAGCTAAATAGTGATTGTGTCGCCTCTCACTCCAAGCGGCTGGCTTGATAGAGGCATTTGGTTTCTGTGATGCAGACATAATTTATTGATTATAACTGCTTCATGTTTTATGCAGGTATGGCGGTGGCATATGGAAGATTTTTCCCTGATTCTGACACAATGTCGTACGTGGGAGGTGCTCCACGCTCCAAGGGCACGGGACAGGTGGTGTTTCTTTCACAGGTAACTGAAATATACAACAATGTACTGACCTATACACGCACACACTTGCACACACACACACACACACACAAACATATATACACACGTATATATACAGACATGCATGTGTTACACTAGCGTCACGTTGCTTCTATTACCTGCCAGCAATATTGTGTTAAATACAGCATTTGCTGCTATTCGTCTGCAATTCGCACATGCAAACACGCGGATCTATAAGCACATTTATGATCGAAGTAATTTCTTATAGATGCTGTGTCAGACTTAACGGTATTGTGTACTGTGTTTGTGTGTGTGTGTGTGTGTGTGTGTGTGTGTGTGTGTGTGTGTGTGTGTGTGTGTGTGTGTGTGCTTGTGTATGTGTGTGTGTGTGTGTGTGCTTGTTGAAACACTACCTAAAGGTGAAGAAGACTCACAAGTTGTTGCGAGTTGATCTCGTCCTCGACGGAGAACAATTCTCCTCGCAATTTGGCTACACTTTGTGCGCCATGGACGTCGACAACAATGGGTAAATAACCTGCCATAAATCGGCCCACACCATCACATTAGTATAGACCAGTGTTTCTCAACGTAGGCCATATGACCCCCTTGGGGGCCATGGGATTCTTTTGGGGGGTCATAGGACCAAATTAAAAAATGGGGGGTCATCGTGTGTTCTCACTATCCACGAAAGATATATGACAATCCATGTGTATATGGGGCCACAAGGGTTTCTAGGGGATCCAAGGAGTGTTTGGGGGCCACAGGGACTCGCATTGTGTCGAAGGGGACCACGGCAAGAAAAAGGTTGACAACCACTGGTATAGAATAAAGGAAATGACTGACTCGACTATCACACCATTGTTAGCGGAATATCTGGCCTACTTTAGTTGATACAGGTGGCGATAAACTGATTGCATGTGTATGCATGGTAATGCCCATCAGTCATCGGTTTTAGCAGGTTCTTTATTCGAGTCTTGCTTCTATATAATCTCTCACGCCAAACATCTGCGATATTTTATTTTTAGTTTTAGTTTGCAGTCCTCTCTCTGATCCCACTTCTGTATAATATTGAGTGTATAATGAGTTTCTCCACTCCATGTGTGACTGTTTCTTATATGATACTTGCTCATTGATCATTGATTTGTTCAAGTGTCTTGTTTGTGCCCACGTTATTTTTTGTTTTGGAATTGTTTCTTAATGTTCACTCGTGCACTTTTATACTTGGTTCTGTGTGCGCTTTTCTACTTGTTATTATTTTACTCGACTTAATCTGTACCACATCGCGCTTTTGTCATTGGAATGCGCTATAGCAAATATATGTTGTTGTTGTTGTGGATGTGGTTAAGTGTTAATAATTTGGATCTGTTGAAAGTTGGCCATGTGAACAGCTTGAGTATTGGTTATACTCACAAGTGGAGTGTTTGTTGTGAGTGTGCGAGTGGTGTGGCGGTGTTTATTGTGTTATTTTCATCTGGCTTGCGTCTGTGTGATCGTACATACACGGGTTGATGTCTGTGTTTGTTTATACAGAATGACTGATCTGATAGTGGGAGCCCCGTTTCATTTCTCTGAGTCGACCGGCGGTGCCATCTATATATACGAGACACCTGTGACAGGATTAACAGAGCGAACTGCCGCCAAGCGAATTTTCGGTAATATTCACTGAATTTGCCGATCATCAGTTAATCAAAGTGATTGTATAAGTTAATGACATTTTAGCATGTGATTATGTAACATTCAAAATAAGATTGGGTGTGCATACTTGACCTTGGCGTCTGCTGGTGTTCAGGGGCTCCCGGTTCTCGGTTCGGTTATGCACTGGCCGATGCCGGTGACCTGAACAAGGACGGCTTCAATGACCTGGCCGTGGGAGCTCCGTTCGAGAACGGCGGTGGAGCGGTGAGGATCTTCCTGGGCAGTGCGCTCGGTCTCTCCGACACTGCCTCGCAGGTGATTCACGCTGTCGACATGACTGGAGGAGCGGGCATCATGACTTTCGGCTACGCTCTCTCTGGAGGGGTGGACATGGACGACAACGGCTACCCAGATCTTCTGGTCGGATCATTCTGCAACGACACCGTGGCTCTGCTGCGGTGAGCTTCTCTTCACAGTATTCCTCCAGCAATAAACTCTCACTGATTTGATGATAATAGCTACTCGAAAACCATTATTCTAATGCCTACAGTGGCATATTTCAATGGAAATTATCGCGATAAAAAGCCAATTCACGCTGAATATTCTGGATCTAATTATTTTGAACATATTTTACGGGTTTCCGGTGCTGGTTCATTGAAGTCGGCTGTGTCTGCAATGTACCGCAGGTCTCGTCCAATCGTGGACATCATCACCAAGCTGGAGGACGAGGAGAACCTGGTCAATATTGATCCGTCGATCATTGAATGCTCTATTCAGCCGGATAGCGACCACAAATGGTAAATGTGGAAAATTTGTTAGTTCCATGTCTACGCACAAATACACAGATCAAGTTAACTATTTCTCAAATGGAACTTGTCGGTTACTTTAGAGAAAGCGGCACTACAGCAGCTTAATGCGTCTTGTCGACATCACAACATCAATGTCGTCATCGTGCCACTCTCCAGGAGGCTTACATACAACATGTAAGCCTGTTTCAGGAATACGTATCCTGTTGGTCGAGTGTAATAAAAACTAACAAACCATGTAACGAGTGTGTGTGTGTGTGGGCAGCGTGTCGTTCAGAGCGTGTTTTAAGATGACCTCGATCAGCCGGCTATCAGTGAACCTCAAGTACCAGCTGGTGGCCGAGACGTTTCACCAGTCGAGGAAGTTTTCGCGCGTGCGTTTCCGCGATGGTCTGCCGGGACAGTCTCATATAGTGCGTGCCGAACTGCCACTGCTGTCCAACTTCACCAGAGGCTTCCACTGTCGCCGCGAGTACATGTTCATCAAGGTGACAGCCGCCAATACCTGCTGCTAATATAAATGCTGAATGCGGCAAGTGGCAGATGTGAATATTAAAGCAGGTTGAGGCTGAATAATGATCACATGACACTTGGCCACGCTGTGAAGCCACAGACGGGGACGTATTAGAAATAATTCATTATTTGTTGCTATTTTATTTCACTCACCGAATGAGTTAACGGGAGCTGTCCATTACAGCGATTGACTTAAAACTCATCAAATCATCATATCATCACATCATCACATCATCACATCATCATCATCACATCATCACATCATCACATCATCACATCATCACATCATCACATCATCACATCATCACATCATATCATCACATCATCACATCATCACATCATCACATCATCACATCATCACATCATATCATCACATCATCACATCATCACATCATCACATCATCACATCATCACATCATCACATTGGCCGGGAATCGAACCCAGGAAGTCGGAAGGTCGGTTCTACACGCTAAATGCCGCGATGATGATTATCACGTTTGTGTGCATGTTTTCTCGTGCTTGTTGCAGAAAAACATCCGGGATATTCAGACGCCGGTGCAGATGCGGGTCACGTATTCACTGAAACAGCGGCACCCGAAGCCAGTGTATCCTGGCGGCGAGATGCCAGACATAGACCAGTTCCCAATCCTGGACCAGCGGCATGCCTCGAGGGTGTTCTCTGCTCGCTTCATCAAAAACTGCGGTCGAGACGATATCTGCCAGAGTTCATTGACCGCTCGTGCCCAATTTGACCTGCCAACGGGTCAGCCAATTTTGTACCGTGCATTTTGAACTTGAACTATTTTGTCGCCTTATCAAATGATTACCGGTGTTTATTCCTGATTAGTTGATCAGTTGCCCCGGCGAGACCACTTAGCAATGCAGTTATGATGCTCAATTTCGGATGTGTTCATGATTGCAGCTTGAGATGCTCTTGAAGTCTCGTGTTTATTACATTCTTTAATTAACACGAATATCGTATTATTTACACAATAATAATTTGGTCTGAAAGTACATTCACTTAACTGTGCCTCTATTTGGATTCATCTATGTCAGCTTATCTATGATAACCTTAAGATGAAATTAGATTCTTTCATTTCTATTTGAGCTGATATGTGTTCTTGATGCTTTTTCATCTTGTGAGACCAAAATTGATACAATGTTCTGACTCACTGGTGATGTTCTACATCAGACGCGTCCGGCATGTCGCTGCTGGAGGTCGGGGATCACAAGCAGCTGGCCATCAACGTCACGGTGACCAACAGTCACGAGTCTGCCTACGACGCTCAGCTTACTGTCAGACACGACCCCACCGTCAGCTTCATCGGCAAGGAGCCCAAGGTACAACACCGTAGTGGATTAGCTTAATTAGTTGACCAACAGATGGCGCCAAAGTTTCAATATGTCAGGGCGTTAAGCTGCAAACATCCGCCACTGGCTCTGCTTTCATTACAATTTAATCCCATTAGCCTTGCTAATCCACACTGATCCGACTGATACAAATGAAATATCTTGTTGCTGTATCTATAGATAGTGAAGTAGTGGTGAGTTTCACTGTCCGTTTTTGACACTGTAAATGTCTGTTTGGTGCACTGTTTCACTGTGTTCACTGTGATTCGTGCCAGTTGTCACAAACTCGCCTAGATTGTTACAAAAACCCGATAAACAGGCAAAATTCACAATAAATTCAGAAAAATAAGAACAACACGAAGAGATATTACGATTAAAACCAGAAATAAGTGAGCAATCGTACGTATCCAACGACTGTAAATATGCAAAAATCGGGCAAAATAAATACAAAAAGGTGGGGTACTAATTAATGCTGTATCGGCGAGAGATGTGATGAGATATATAATGAATGTGAAGATGGCAAAGCCAGGCAACATAAATTATTACCACAATGAGAACATGAGAGTACCAGAGTGAATGATATGATCAAACACGAGATATTATCGAAGTTGAGGAGAGTGGAAGAAAAGACATGAAGAAGCGAGCGGAGGGAACAGTTACACGCACGAACAGACTATTATTTACTAATTACAATAATTACTATTATGATTAAAATTATAATTATTATGATGTAAAAATGAATTATTAATAAATAATAAATATTTGTAAATTAATAATTGATTGTAATTAATTATATATTTTATTAGTAACAAATAAATAAATAATAATTAATATTTAATAAATAAAATGTAATATAAATAATAAATATTACAAATAAATATAATAATTATAAGATATTTATTGAATATTTTAATTATAAATAATACAATTTTTATAATCCTGGTTGGTGCGGTGTGACTGTCAGGACAATATGGACTGTGTCAGTGTGAGCGACAACACGCTGGTTTGTTACCTGGGCAACCCATTTGAGGCGGGCAGACGGCAATTGCGACTGCGTTTCGACGTGAGCGGCTTGTTGTCAGCGGTCGACCAGTCTGTCAGTGCTGATCACGTGCACATGTCAGTGTCTGTCAACACGACGTCCGAGCAAATCGTGCCTCGTGATGTGCGCGTGCTGGTCGCTCAACTGGCGAGACGAAG
Organism: Sacculina carcini; assembly: GCA_916048095.2. Lineage (NCBI taxonomy): Eukaryota > Metazoa > Arthropoda > Thecostraca > Sacculinidae > Sacculina > Sacculina carcini. The sequence goes on along the minus strand of OU696579.1, from coordinate 372,605 downwards.
CGAGCTGTCCGTGTCGGGGTGAGAGGCCTCAACACAGCATATTGTGCACGAGTGCACGATCTCAATGATATCAAGATCTTGCTCACAGAACTCCGTGTTCACAGTGCGATAGTTCGGGAAAATGTGTCATCACTAGCTCTATTACATACTATACTGCAGGCTCATGACATGTCCTTTTCTCTCGTTGATTGACGGTTTTATAAATGACGAGCATTGAGTTGTTGAACTGCTTCGTATTAGTATATATTGTGTCAACTTTAACACACTTGTTGCATCGTCAAATGTTCTTCTTTTCTCTGTACTGCCGGTTCGTTTTTGGTACATTGGCAATGATGTTTATATAATCATGGATACCTTCAAGGAAAAATTAGGCATTAACATTTTGAGTCGGTAACTTCTGTGGTGATGTGGGAACTGTTTGGTATCCTATTACCCTTGCAATTAAATGATAAAACTCAGAACCACCTAGGACGGACAGTCTTGCTTATCTGTATATTACGACGTGTGTGCTTGTGCAGCGTGGCTCGACCAGAACAGTCGTTCTACGGCGGAGAGACTGGCAGTGTGCTGCGCTCCGAGTCTGATGTGCAGTTCTTGGATCAGATAGGCAGCGAGGTAGTGCACACGTACGAGGTGTACAACGACGGTCCGTCAACTGCTGAGTGGGTCGACGTGCTTATTTCCTGGCCCCATCAGATCGACACTGGCTCACAGTCACAGCGAGACTGGCTTCTCTACCTGACCAAGGCGCCTCATGTCCAAGGTGCATTGTCAGCTGAATATAAAACATTCATATAGGGCACTCTTAACTGCAGAAACTGTTGCCGAAAACAATTCGATCACTTTTTTTACTTGCTCTTGTTTGGATTATTAAGACATTTGCATTAATCCTTCGTTTGATTTCACACGAAATTAAACAGCATATATCCTGGTAATGAGACCCTGTGTAAGTATAGGCTATATAGAAATTGCACGGTTGCAAATGAGAAACATGACTATTAACTGTGACTACGTGATTGACTAAACAACTGCTCATGCTGGTGCGACCAGGTGACGGAGAGTGCGAGCTGGACGGATCGCTCATCAACCCGCTCAATTTCATTGAAAGACAACACAAGTCCAGTATCGTGGCAAACAGTGTTATTGGATCATATTCTTCCCAAAGGAATGGCGTATCAACATCACGAGGTTTTTCTACAAATGAATTCAATTCTAAGTCGAGCAAAGTATCAAGCACGCGAGTGAAAACATCGTATCAACATAATGTTGGAACTTTCACGCCAAACGTCAACTCAGTGGAGGACACACGCCAGAAAGGTGGCTGGTCTTGGCGCGAGACGACAAGTGTACGTCAGCCGGGACCGGGAGAACGGCGCCAGACGTTCAACAACGAGTTTCCACGTGACACCAATATTACCACTGGCACTCACAGAGAATCATCAGCGTCATTTTCCGGCAGTGATGGCAGGCATTCAGAGTATGGCTCATGGCCGGAAGGTCATTCGTCGAGCCATTCTTCTTCCCGACGTCAATACACAAGCCACGCCACACACACCTCTGGTGGCAGAAAAGGCAGCAATTTCGGCAGCAGTTCGCTTGATAACTGGCAAATCGATCACACAGATCCATCAATACCACTGGAGCCAGATATATTGCACAGAGGGTCGTATCGCCAGACATACAGTGTCAGCTCTCAACGCTCGTATACTGCCAGTTCGTTGACCCTGGATGACACCGAACTTGTGGAGTCCAGCACGGCATCCTCCCGAGTTAGATCAAGTTACGATGACAACGCAGCCGGGGCAGTGAAGGGTGGTGGTGCCACATACAGTAGGCCCGATTTCGAGCGCAACGCCGAGCAAGCACAACCGTCACTGGAGCACACATTCTCAGGCCAGCAACGAAGATATGGCTCTGGCAGGTCACCATCAGGCAGCTACAACTACAGACGCTATGAGAAATTCCGTCGCCTCAAAGAGAAGAGGCGAGGACGGGTCAGACAGCGACCTGTCAGCGAGCAGTCAGCGCATAACCGGAGCACGCGTTCTCTTGATGATCCTTCACAGGGCACGCAGCAAGATGGACGACGTCGAACTGGTAGCATAGTCGTATTGGTGAGTACACAGAACCAATTACATGCCATAATGATATTGTTTATCATAATGACCAATGATCCTCATAATGCCAATGTATAATGTATAATGCCAATATCGAGTATTTACATAAATTGCAGTGGCGGCACCAAGAGATGACTTGGAGAGGCTTAAACCACCAAAAATGTGCCAAGTTTTGCCTGAGCCTCCAAAACATGTTGACCATCAACATTTCAAGTGAATTACCTCATATTTCGCCAAGCTCCCATTTCTTTTTCCTTATCCACGCCTCAGCACGCCCAACTGGCCTCGCGAAAATCCTGGCCTAGCTGAATTGCTGTATACTTGCACATTTATAGGACTGATATTGATCAGACTAACATTATTATTTATCTTTTCATGCTTGTCGTGGCCAGAGCCGTAGCGATGTCTTATGGGTCCTCCAAAGGCATCAATTGGGGCCCCATTTTAGATGAAGTACATTTTAATAGAGGTACGACTCTGGAAAAATGCAGTTACGAGCGACCCCTCGGTCTCTTGGGGACTTACGGTAATTTTATGTGCCACTTTATGATACATTTTAATATCATACGTGAGGCAACGGGACTCTCAACACTCGCCCAAGCCCGACCGGGAGGTGCGGGGGCCGGTTCCTACGGCTGGTCTTGGCCTAAGTTTATTTGTTCTTGCAGCTTTGAGAATGAGGATTGAAGGCGCGTATTGTCTCTTGCGATGTTAGTTGAATCACGGGCTCAGTAAACTCATATGATCAACCAGTGTCCAATTGAGCACAATTAAGTTCCAGTTGTGTGCTGCCGATGTTCATTTTACCAATTTATAACGTGAACGCTAAACTTTCTTCCCTAGACAGTATCCAGATTCAGACAGTCAGCTCATTTGGTATTCTGACTGAACAGAGAAGTCAGTGTTAAGTGACAGTCTTGCTAGCAAGTTTGCACACTCGCAAATTGTTATCGACTCGTCTGTTGAAACTATCTTGGTGTACTTATCAAGTCTGACGGAAACGCACGTCCCGCACGTCCGTCGCCGTCACATTAAACGTCGCCATCGCGCACATTATGATACACTCAACTAGTATGCCACTGACATTTCTGAAACAGAGCGTATGCTTTTCATATATACAGTTGGTCCTCCGAAAAGCCAACACGAAGGGACCGAGAAAAAATCTGTTTTCGGGAGTTTACTGCTATTTGGAGGAATGTATCAGTGGTTCTCAACTATTCTTGCAGTGAATCGTGAATTTCTCAGAAGAAGTCTTGAATCAGAAGAAGAATGATTCTTGCAAAATTTTCCGCTGATCCAGATTTTTTTCTCAAAATGACCACGATAGGGGAAGGACTGACACACATACAACAACAACAACAACGTGTATTTGCTATAGCGCCGGTAAAACACAAGCGCGAAAAAGGGAAAACATCAATTGAGATAAAACGACAATTGTAAAGAATATGGGAGAAATGAGCAAGTAAAAGAAAGAGAAGTCACAAAACAACCAAAATTGCTAAATAGCAAGCACAAGCACAAAGGGCACAGTTCCAAAAAATCAAGTGGTATGTTCAAACAATAAAATCGACAGAGAATTATTACAGAGAACATTCACAATATAATAAATAAAGCAGCAAGGAAGGAAAGGAAGCAGTAACTGTGCTCAAGACAGGGAAAAATAAGACAACGAGAATTGAAACAATCATGAAACGGAGAAATAGTTCAAACAATATCACAGAGAGGCGAAAGGAGAGAGAGAGTGAGAGACGGGATCAAATGAAATGTCAAAAAGGTACAGGCGAAGCCGATGGCGGAATGACCGAAATGAAGAGGCACGGGTGATATGAGAGGGAAGAGAATTATACAAGCGAGGGGCGTAAAAGAAGAACGATTTAGAGGACCAGGAAGATTCATTAGATGCACGAGGACAAGCGAGAGGAAGAGGGCGACGAGAGGAGTGTGAGTCAGTGGGAGACAAAAGATTAGCAAGATAAGAAGGTTGGTGAGGATCATGCAGAAGCTTGTAAATGAGACAGCAAAGGCGAAAATGAATTCGTGGGATGATAGGAAGCCAGTGGAGTTGAAAAAGTAGGTGAGACGTGTGGCGAGAAAAGGTAGGATGAAAGACAAATCGACAAGATTGGTTGATCACACGCTGAAGGATTAAGAGATGAGAACGAGGAGCACTAAAGTAAAGCGAGTTGCAGTAGTCTAACCTGGAGAAAATGAGAGTATGAACAAGAGTGATGGCGGAATTTTTTATCAAGATAGGGACGTATAGGGTAGAGAGAGCGCAGAATAAGACGACAAGTGCGGGCGACAGAAACGATATTGTCAAAGCAGGAGAGCGAAGAGACAAAGATAGAGCCGAGATTGTGAACAGCAGTTGAGATAGGAAATGGGAGAAGAGGAGGTGAAATACGAGGTGGATGAAGGACGATGAACTCAGACTTAGAAGTATTCAAGTACATCTGCCGAGAGGCGGCCCATGAGGAAATTTCAGAAAGTATATCAGAGAGAAAGGAGGGAGTATCAGGAGTGACAGGAATGAGGAATTGGATGTCATCGGCATAGATTTTGAAAGTAATGGAATGTTTTCGAAGAACAGGGCAAAGAGAAGACATATAAAGATTAAATAATAGTGGGCCAAGGACGGAACCTTGGGGAACACCAGATCGAAGAGGGAAGTGAGCAGAGGTAGAGGAATTGAAGTCAACTGAGTAAGTACGATCAGTGAGGTAAGATTTCAGAAGAGAAAGGGCGGAAGAAGATAGACCCAAACAGGAAAGATCACGAATAATAATAGGGTGACTAACAAGATCAAAAGCCGAGGACAGATCAAGTAATACCAAGAGGACAGATTGACGGTAGGAGAAGTGTGAAAGGGTATCATTACACAAGGAAATAAGTACAGATTCAGTAGAGTGAGCAGAGCGGAAACCAGATTGACACGGGTCAAGGAATTTAGAGATGTAAGGAGAGAGTTGCAATGAAATAGCGGATTCAAGGAGTTTGGAGGGAAGACTGAGGAGAGATATAGGACGGTAATTGGTGAGAGCAGCGGGATCAAGAGTAGGTTTTTTTATAATGGGTCGAACAATAGCATGTTTGTCTGGCAAGAAAACACCATGCAGAAAAGAAGAGTTGATAAGGTGGAGAAGGTAAGGCACAAGAGAAGGAAGAGACACAGAAATAGCTCGAAAATTAATTGAGTCCGAGGGAGAGTGGGACATCTTGATTGAAGACAAAAGGTGGAGAATGTCAGGAAGCGAGACAAAAGAAAATGAAGGAAAATTTTCGGAAGTGCGAGTATGACAGAGGGAGGATCGGAAAGGAGGGATATTCTTTAGAACAGAATCAATTTTTGCAGAGAAAAAAGACGCAAACTGAGAGGCTGTAAGATCACACGAGGTAGAAGGAGATCGGAGACCGCAGAGAGAATTGAGAGAGGACCAAAGCGATTTAGAAGAACGGGAAAGGGAAGCAAGTTTGGATTTGTAAAAATCCTGTTTGGCAATATGTAATGCAGAAACATAAGACGACCGGGCAGAGCAAAGTAGTTCCCAATCCTGTGAAGATCGAGTTCTTCTCCAGACAGTTTCGGCACGCCGCTGAGTATGTTTAAGAGAATGAAGATGAGAGGAGAACCAAGGGGGAGAAGAAGTGAGAGGTTTAGACCGAGTGACCAAAGGAAACAAAAAATCATTTATACCTGAGAGAACATCTGAAATGGCTGGAAAAATATCGCGGAGAGGGAGCCAGTAGAAGCGGTCGAGAGGAAGTAAGGAAGATAAAAGTGAAGTAAATTTAGCAGGATCAAACTGTTTGTAATTGCGATATGAGCATGGTGGAGGACAAGCAGCACGGGAGAAAGGAAGTGAAGAAATCAAGAGGCAATGGTCAGAAATATTTGGATCAGAAGGCAATGTGAAAACATCAGGAGGAGGACGGTCTGAGGAGATAGCGGGAGCGGGAGAGAGAAATAGGTCAAGAGAGTGACCAGATATGTGAGTAGGAGAAGAATTCAAAATTGATAGACCGAGTGCCTGAAGAAGAGAAATGAAGTTTTGACAGTAAGGATTATTGGATGGGGAGTCAACCCAGAAATTGAAATCCCCTACGACGATGAAGTCGCTGGAGAAACGCGAGGAGACAGCATCGATGAGGTAAGGAAATTCGTTAAGGAAAAGAGGAGATGAGCCAGGGTGATTATGACGGTAGACTATCAAAAAACAAAATTTAGAGAAAGAAGGAACAGCAAGGGAGAGTGCAAGGAATTCAAATGAGGAGCAATCCGGAATCAGGTCATTTACAGGAGAAACAGAGAAAGACTTGGAAAATATACAGCCAACACCACCGCCAGAAGATTTAGAATGTGAGCGAGATTTGTGCAAGAAATTGTAAGAGGAGGGAATATTTGCATACACACACACACACATAAATACACGAACATACCCACACGAACACACATACACATACTTCATATAAGCAGAGGGGCACTCAAGTTGAATGATTGACAGCTGTTTGGTGGTGGTTGACTTTTAATTCTCTCTGGCGCGTGATTGATGACTGCTGCCGGTTCAATATCGCCGCCTGACGTGGCGGAAAATGCGACCTGTTCTTGTGACACTCACGTTCTCCGTCAACATCAAACATTTCAGCACGAGGCGCTTTATTCACAGTGTTTCTGAATAGTCTGGGCGTAGGTTTCAATTGGAAATTGGCTGTATTTTAGCAGTGAGGAGCAAGTAATTGGCGCCTCGTACACCAAGGTGCTAATTGTGCTTTCACTCTTCCCACACTACTGCATTTGCCTGTATTTAATAGTAATAAGAATAATGCTAGCATTTCCTGTATTACAAGTGACCTGACATGCTTTATGATGTGACGTCACTAAATTCTGGATTTAGAGAATATGCAAAGCCGTAGCAACCGCCCCCCATACCCCCCGGCCGGGGGGGCCCGAGTGTTGAGGGGCCCGTTGCTTCACGTATGACATTAAAATTTATCATATTATGTATAGCCTTTACCTTTTTGCTCAGGTGTTTTCACCTGAGCTTGTTTTATGTGATTAAGTATAACAAATAAATTCATTATTTGATGGTTTATTTATAATGGGGGCCTCAAGTGTTGCCTTCGGGGGGCCTCAAGTGTTGCCTTCGGGGGGAGGGGGGCTCTTAAGTCCTCGCAACGGCTCTGAGAATATGCATTATAGTTTTCTCTATACCGGTTTGTCCTGGCACTCCTGATAAGGATATTGTGTTTTCAAGATTGATTGTTTCATATGATGCGGGCCTGATTATATATCATGCTGCATGAATATATTCACGCAGTAGACTGACACAACACACAACATATGGTCAAGCTTCATTATCACCACTGAGCATGACTGCGCTCCATTTTACCATGCCTTCTGTCGTTCATCAATGCTAGCCTCTGCTGTTCTGATGAGCCATCATCTCAGATACCGCGTTGTCACACTGAATCTATCATAGTTGACGTGCTTCTCGAGTTTTCGTAGCTCAAATCTGTCTTCTTATCACCCTTCCTCCCCACGAGCAGCGCGTGCGAGAAGGGAGGACGTGTGATGGTTGCAGTGACTGTCAGCATGGTCGCATCAACGTCACGGCCGGCGTAATTGCATTGTGCCATTTCTCCGATGATATCAACCACTCTGATATGACACGTCTTTGCTGCCAGCTCACGATGCGCTCGTGTGTGTCGATGTGTGTATGTGCATGTATGTGTGTATGTGCATGTATGTGTGTATGTGTATGTGTGTATGTGCATGGATGTGCGTATGTGTATGTATGTGTGTATGTGTATGTATGTGTGTATGTGTATGTATGCGTATGTATGTGTGTCGATGTGTGTATGTATGTATGTATGCATCTATGTATGTATGTGTGTGTATATATTTTTTTAATTCATTTTTACACTGTATTTTAACACATACTGATATAAACACGCACAAATAAGTCACATACACACAGTATACATACACACATACACATGTATGTATGCATATGTATGTATATGTATGTGTATGTATGTGTACGTATGTATATGTGTGTCGATGTGTGTATGCACTCATACACAACACGATTTACACGATATGTGTATGTATGTATGTAGATATGTGTATGTGTGTCGATATGTGTCGATGTGTGTATGTATGTGTATGTATGTATGTATATGTGTGTGTGTCGATGTGTGTATGTGTGTGTGCGTATGTGTGTGTGTGTGTGTTGTCACATTAATCTATCAGGGTATGATAGTGCTTATAGAAACAGCATTATAGCAAACTCATAAATTCGCTGCTTATCGCAGCGTTAGTAGAAATCAAACAGCGACACCACAGCACGCAAAATCGCCAGTTATATTGTTTATAATTCATGCAATGATTGTCTCATAATCACTGCTCCACTGTCCTCGTCCATCATTGAATCTCATCAATTTATTGTGCTATTAGGTGTGTGCTGGTCTCAATGCTTGTCTATCATTTCATGAGTCACACACAGGAGTACCGCCAACAATTCATTCATTCAAGCATTTCAATTCATAATAGTACCAGCTTTATTCGACCAGATCCTGGCGTTGTTAGTATATTATAATCCTCAATTACTGCCGTATTGCATGTCTCGACTTCTTCTGTTCTCATCCTGCTTCTAGCGCGAGGCTGACAGCCATTTTGATCCTTCAAATAATCTTAATTGTGCATGATTCGTAATCTCTACTTTTATAAAACATGCACAAATTAGAGATTTGGATGCTTAGCAATAAAAATTGCTGAATTTCTTAGATACCTGGTGTCTTGGTCGGTGGATGGGAGATATAATGCGAGACATCCTTGTGTGTGTGTGTGTGTGTGCGTGTGTGTGTGTGTGTGTGTGTGTTTGTGTGCAGGACTGCGAGCGTGGTGGTGCTCGTTGCGTCACGTTCAAATGTCGGGTCAACCGGCTGCCTGCGGGCAAGTACGCGCTGGTGCACGTGCATGCTCGCTTGTGGAACTCGAGCCTGGCGCGGCAGTACGGAGCGGCGGGCGGCGGTGTGGCCGTGCGTTCCAGTGCGCGCCTCACAGCACGCGCTGACCTGCTGCCTCTGCAGAACTCCAGCGATGACTTCAGTCAGGTGGGTGCCTCACTGCGGGACACTCATGATAATGTCACCGTGTCATAAGCTCAACTAGCAGACTGACATAAGCTATTGAACGCACAGTATGAATGCTAGTCCAGCCATGTTCTCGACTAACACTGAGTGCTCCAACACCTAGGACACTAATCTCAAAACATCTTATGCTTTTAGGCTGATATTTTCCGTCGTTGCAATGCATCTCTCCTATTGTTCAGTAATATGATGATAAGACGTATTCACGATGATACACGTATACGTTTCTTCGCAAGCTAATTGACGTGTGTCGGCGATGCAATTACGCAACGTCTCAGGGACGGAAATCATTTGAACAACATCAATTAGCAGCAATCGATGTTATATATACACGTATATGTTATATATATATATATACATGTTATATATATATACACGTTGAACGCGTGTATTGTGCAGTAGCATAGCAGGCAGCCAGCTGTCGCCTCGTTCAACTATCGACTTGAGAGGATCAGACTGCGTGCAAAACAAGCTGGCTCGTTTTTGTGTGCGTTCGGCTCTCAAGTGTTTGTTTGTATGTGTTTGTGTGTGTGTGTGTTTGTGTGTGTGTGTGTGTGTGTGTGTGTGTGTGTGTGTGTGTGTGTGTGTGTGTGTGTGTGTGTGTGTGTGTGTGTGTGTGTGTGAGTATTGCGAGGGAATCATTATGCATCCAGCGTGGAGTAGCTGGCTCAATCTGCTCTCATCCTGACACTGTTATCTGCTCAATGATAGCCACGCTCTCTCACTCTGTCTTCATTCACTGTTCTCATCCACCCACTCTTTCCTTCTTACATCACTGCTTTCATTATTGTTTCTCACGCTACGGCCAATCTCCTCCTTTCTTGCACGTCCTGCTCTTTTCTCCTGTTTCGCTACTAATTTAGCACCGCCACTTTCATCTTGAATGTGACGTTCTCACTCGATCTCATCCTCTATGACACATGCAATGAGGAGTCGTGACGTCACCTGAACAATGCAGATAATTCACCCCGATGTGAATTTTCAATTCATCAATTTCAGATCAATTTTCCCGACGAATTATTTATATTACGATTATATTTGATACCTCTAGGATTTCATTAGTGCATATATGGATATCTTAGCAACGATCAAATCTCACACTGGAGAATTTCCTACAACTATCGCAGTTTATGATTCGCATACACTCAGCTTGTTGATGTTTGAGTGTGTGTGTGTGTGTTTGTGTGTGTGTGTGTGTACGTGTGGAATTGAAGAAAAACACACATTTCGGGCGGACACAATCATGCATGCATGTGCATGTAGCAGAGCTAACACCGAGCATTGTGCAAACAATAGTTAACAATGTTTCTCCACTCATCAATTGTTACCATGGCAACGCAGCATCTTGCTCTGCAGCACAACACAACATCCGCAGGCCAGATGGTGTCGTGTTATTGGTGGTGCCAGATTGGCCCTCTACCTCAGTTGTCAATATTTATGTTGGCACATGTGATGGCGTTCCCACGTTGGCGCGCGCACGTATGCATAACAAACAGTGAGGAGAGGGGTGGACTTGAGAGTGCAGATGAGTCAACAGCATGCCACGTGACTGCGCACAATTTGCCAGCCAGTATTTACCGATGCTGCGCGACCGGTTATTTGAACAACATGTTGATTAGACATTCGAATGTAGCATTGGGATAAGTGACAGGTCACATGGTCGATCACGTGACAGGTCACAGGGTCGACATGGTCATTGTTATGTTCAAGTTGAATGATGTTTGTTATGGTGACACTGAAATGTTATCAAGCGTTTCTTCCTTTCTTCTCCCGTTGTTCTCGTATTAAGCTGATATCGGTCGTTTATCACATTTATTAGCTGAGCCGCACGTGCTATCTTTATCCTTGCAATAATCTCCGACTAGTCTTGCAATAATCTCCGACTAGTCTTGCACGTACACGCAGCAAATCTCCACAAACAACAGAGTAGGAAGAGGGGTGGAGCTGGCGGCAGAGAGAGAGTGTGGGCGAGCCAATTCAATTTGGCCGTTGTTGAAGCACGCTGCCGGCCTGCTAATTCCTCGATGCCAACAGCAGCAGCAGGGCTAGTTGAAATTCTGCTCGGCTGCGTAGTTGGTGCTGCACGAGTGCGACAGTGGCGGCGCTGTTTATGCATTTTGCTACTTAGCGAGATCAGCGACAAGCGACGGCGCATTTGAAACCGAGCTCGCGGCTCTGCTGCTAATACGCCTCCCGTGCGACAGAAGCCAAGCTTTTACTCATTGGTGCATGCTCACACACACACACACACACACACACACACATACACACACACACACACACACACACACTCACACACACACACACACATACACACACAGCAACGTATATTCGTTATAGTTCACAAATATTAATTCAGACGTGTAAAAGTGTGGGAATATTTAATCTGTTGTTTGTTGCAATGACATTTTGCTTTCTGTCACACAAATGATTTGTGAACTGTGTTTGTGTGTGTGTGTGTGTGTGTGTGTGTGGCTGTTAGGCTGAGACGCTGGCATACTCGGATGCGGTGGGGACGGGCGGTGACGCAGGACTGCCTTTGTGGGCCATCATCCTGGCCGTGCTGGCAGGACTGTTACTGCTCGCTCTTCTCGCCCTGCTGTTGTGGAGGCTCGGATTCTTCCAGCGTCGCAGGCCTCGTCCGCCCGGTCCTCGACGCTGACACAGTCTGTGCCAGCTATTGTCAGGGCTGTGTCAGTGTCAGTATTACTGATGACATGTTCAGCAATGTTCAGCCACTACGTTTCAATGAACACAGGGCACAAATGATATATGTCAATTTTGTGTTTGCCTGCACGTGAGCGAGCTGCACATCACTGATTTCAATCATTCATTAATGACATGGGTGTCACTAGACAATGCGTGTATGTACGTGTGCTTTATATACACGTCTATGTGTACGTGAGTGTTTGCATGAGAGTGTTTGTGTGTGTGTGTGTGTGTGTTATGTGTACAACATGTCAAATTGCAACATAGCGCGGCTACACATGGTTGCAATATTCAATGTTGATTGAGCGAGTTGAATTAGTGAGATAGTGTACGCACGCACACACGCGATCCAGTCAATCACTTGCCAGCTGCCATATTGTCGCGTTGCATTGTTGCATTGATGCATTGTGTGTGTATCATCAAGCAGGTCGTGTTACTTGTGTTGCACATGCAACATTGCACGTCATTATCAGCGGGTCATTGCCGTTACTCACTAGAATTCCTCCTATTCTGCATGCCCAACATTGACAGCTTTGTGGTTGGATCATAGTTGATAAACAACTATGTAATCATAGTTCATAAACACGCGATTATGCGTGACGACGTGCGACATTGCTGCGTGTCAACAAAGCATCATAGCAAGTGCTAATCACATGCAACTAGTGAGCTGCAAGCACCGCATTAACTTGACATACGTGTGCCATATGTGCTTGGTATATATATGCATATATATATATATATATATATATATATATATATATATATATATATATATATATACTCAATATATATATAGCATGGGTCAATGTCAGATTCTTGTTTATTGTTTGCCTAATGTTCTTGTGCAATTGACTTGTGTGTGTATATATATAATTCGGTGTCCTGCACTGATTTAATACTGTGATATTAACCAATATGTCGTTGTAGGTGCAGTGTGTGAGGCAGTTGAGTGAAGGCAGCGCTTAACCGACAAGTGTGTGAGATACTGTGACTCTAGTGTCTAGTGTTGGTGTCATTGTGTGTGTGGGACTGTGTGTGTGTGTGTGTGTGTGTGTGTGTGTGTGTGTGTGTGTGTGTGTGTGTGTGTGTGTGTGTGTGTGTGTGTGTGTGTGCTTGTTTATTCTCCGTTGGTCTTGCACCATTGTTTGCTTGTTTCAGTCACATTTCACCTTGCTAATTCCTCATTCTTCAAGTGAACGCGCTGTTTGTATGTGAGTGTATGTGTGTGTGTGTATGTCTGTGTGTGTATGTGTGTGTGTGTGTGTGTGTGTCTGTGTGTGTATGTGTGTGTGTGTATGTGTGCTTGTCGGAGAAGGTTTGCTTTAATCTAAGCGATGTGCTGTTGCAAGTCTAACCCGTCGACTGTTTGTTATTATTTGTCTGCGAAAATATCAAATGAGAAAATATACGACCTTACAGATATTGGCATTTAATATTTTGATTAAATGCTATAGTTAGCTTTGTGGCCCGCTAGCAAAAAGGTCGGAAAATGAAGCGAAACACTAACAGGCACACATCCAGATGAACGAAACATATTGGACATATTTGAAATTAACGAGATTAAACTAATATGAAAGCAGGTGAGATCAGCAAAGACGAACTGACAGAATGAGCTGAATATCAATTGTTAACAGACAGTCGGTCAGCAGGTAGCCAATCAGCTCTTGAACTTTGAATTTGTATATATGTTTTCTACTGGGTGTATAGGCCTGACCCTCCTCAACGTCACAGCTATTTAGCTAGTCTGCATGGTCGGCGAAAATGCCACTATGCAACATCAGCTGGCAAAGTCTGCCCTGATGAGAAAAACTTCCCTGGCCAAACTAGCCAGTCCAACACTAGCTAACACACAACACGGAAATTACGCACACACACACACCGACAAACACACACACAACGACATACACACACATCGACATACACACCGACACACACACACATCAACACACACACACGCACACCGACACACACGCACCGACACACAAACACACACACCGACACACACGCATCGACACACAAACACACACACATCGATACACACACACACCGAGTCAATACATTACATTACATTATGGACACATTTATATAGCGCCCTACACCTTGAGGGTCTCTAAGGCGCTTTACACACACACACACACACACACACACACACACACACACACACACACACACTCTCACATACACACACACACACACTCACACACAAACGCATACATTCACAAGGTAAAATATGGAGAGAGAGGGAGAGAGCAGAGTGAAAATCACACCTTATATTCATCGCTAGTATAAATAATGTTATCTAAGATATAATAGGACTTCAACAATAAAAATTTCTTAGTGTTTTTTGAAAAGAGGGATAGAAGTGATAGAACGTAGGGATGGGGAGAGCTTATTGTAAATACGGGGTCCTAAGATAGATAGACAGCGATTATAGTGAGAATGTCTAGAGGGAAAAGCAGGTTCCACTAAGAGGCGAGAATCTTCAGATGACCTAAGTGTACGAGTATATTTCTTAAAAGACAGAAGTTACGGGGCTTACGGAGAATATGAGTACAATGTATGATTAAGCAGACGGGGTTGTCAATAAGTGCTTTAATAGGGAGAAGTCCTCATTTTTGTAGAAGGGAAGAGACATGAGAGCCAGCAAGGAGATTGTAGATTAGATGACAGGCTTTATTAATAACAGATTGAAGTTTCCAAAGCTGGCGGTGGTCACACACACACACATCGACACACACACACCGACACACACACATCCACACACACACATCAACACACACACACACACATCGACACACACACACACGACACACACATCGAAACATACACATCGACACACACACATCGACACACACACACACACACATCGACACACACACACACACACATCGACACACACACACACACACACACACGACACACACATCGAAACACACACATCGACACACACACATCGACACACACACACACACATCGACACACACACACACACCGACACACACACACCGACACACACACACACACACATCGACACACACACATCGACACACACACACATCGACACACACACACATCGACACACACACACACACACACACACACACACACACGGGGCATCGTGGTTTTCCGTCAAGCAGATATACTTGGTGTTATTTTATGATTTTTAAACATTATGCCATAACCCTAGTTATATTCTGGATCAATATAGAATACTAATCTATAATATAAAAGAATTAATAAATATATAATATATAGTGTAATATTTAGTCTACAATAAATGATAAAATATGTAATATCAAGCTATATAATAAATAAGAAGTATGTAATAATTTTGGACATATGCTTATGTTGATATTCAATTTTCAATTTTCAATATTTGTTTTCACCTAGCTGCTTTTATTACGATGCAGAGCGTTTAGTAGCAGAGCAGCGCGACGTGTATTGTTAATGATATCACATGTACTGCGACCATCTCGCTCTAGTCCAGCACCGAGTGGGGGTGCACGTGCTGGCTCGTGGCAGTCGACCAGTGAACATCGTGGCAGTCGCGTCATTGTCGTCGCTACCGACGCTACGATCTGGCTATATCTCGACGACTCAGCCACTCGCCGTGTACCGCATGAGCACGAGCATAGCTGGTGAAAGAAGTCTGCAACAAGGTAGCCAATCATTCCACTCATACTGCCTGTAATATCATTTTTACAAATGGAGAAGCCATATTGTGCACGCTTAATCTCCTGGTGAATAAGCGTTAATTTAAACAAATACATGCTTTTACCGCTCCAAGTTCATCAACCAGTTATGTTAAGTATTGGTGAGGATTATCCCACATGACTGCTCATCGAACAATCTTCTGAAAATAGATTTTAACCCAAAAAATTGAGTTTCAGTAATTTGGTCTGAACCAAATAATTGAAATGACTTAGCTCAAATGATTGTGGAAAATCATCTGCTCGAAATATTATAAAAATACGCTCCTTATTTCGTATAATAAAAATGTATGTGACGCTTGACACGGAACAACACAAGTTGATAACGTGGGAGCTTTGGACCGACTGTATTTACAAGTACAGCACGATCGGACACACGTACAAACAAACTCACTAGGACACATGGTCCTACAATACATACACAATGACAAGGAAAAACATGGCACACA
This sequence comes from Sacculina carcini, assembly GCA_916048095.2. Lineage (NCBI taxonomy): Eukaryota > Metazoa > Arthropoda > Thecostraca > Sacculinidae > Sacculina > Sacculina carcini. Next base: position 356,471 of record OU696579.1, on the reverse strand, counting down.
GACATACAGACAAACAGGCGTACACACAGCTGGTAGGGTCGCGAAGTGGCGCGAGACGAAATTTGTGTCGCACCACACGTATGTCGTATTTTACTTCATAAACTACATCATGACATATATGAACGTTTTTATACTTTAACCTAAATTATTTTTCTATATTTGTGTGATATTATTAATGTGACCAAAGCTAAAACTCGTATATTAGGTGAACATGAGTGTGTTTATATGGTGAACAAGAGTGTATTTATATGGTGAACAAGAGTGTATTTATTTGGTGAAAATGAGTGTGTTTATATGGTGAATATGAGTGTGTGTTTATATGTTGAACATGAGTGTGTGTATATATGGTGAATATGAGTGTGTGTTTATATGGTGAATATAAGTTTGTGTATATATGGTGAATATGAGTGTGTGTAATATGGTGAATATGAGTGTGTGTTTATATGGTGAATATGAGTGTGTGTTTATATGGTGAACATGAGTGTGTGTTTATATGGTGAATATGAGTGTGTGTTTATATGGTGAATATGAGTGTGTCTATATGGTGAACATGAGTGTGTGTTTATATGGTGAATATGAGTGTGTGTTTATATGGTGAATATGAGTGTGTGTTTATATGGTGAATATGAGTGTGTGTTTATATGGTGAACATGAGTGTGTGTTTATATGGTGAATATGAGTGTGTGTTTATATGGTGAACATGAGTGTGTGTTTATATGGTGAATATGAGTGTGTGTATATATGGTGAATATGAGTGTGTCTATATGGTGAATATGAGTGTGTGTTTATATGGTGAATATGAGTGTGTGTTTATATGGTGAATATGAGTGTGTGTATATGGTGAATATGAGTGTGTGTATATATGGTGAATATGAGTGTGTCTATATGGTGAATATGAGTGTGTGTTTATATGGTGAACATGAGTGTGTGTTTATATGGTGAATATGAGTGTGTGTTTATATGGTGAACATGAGTGTGTGTTTATATGGTGAATATGAGTGTGTGTTTATATGGTGAACATGAGTGTGTGTTTATATGGTGAATATGAGTGTGTGTTTATATGGTGAATATCAGTGTGTGTTTATATGGTGAACATGAGTGTGTGTATATATGGTGAATATAAGTGTGTTTATATGGTGAATATGAGTGTGTGTTTATATGGTGAACATGAGTGTGTGTATATATGGTGAATATGAGTGTGTCTATATGGTGAATATGAGTGTGTGTTTATATGGTGAACATGAGTGTGTGTTTATATGGTGAATATGAGTGTGTGTTTATATGGTGAACATGAGTGTGTGTTTATATGGTGAATATGAGTGTGTGTTTATATGGTGAACATGAGTGTGTGTAGATATGGTGAATATGAGTGTGTGTTTATATGGTGAATATGAGTGTGTGTTTATATGGTGATTATGAGTGTGTGTTTATATGGTGAATATGAGTGTGTGTATATATGGTGAATATGAGTGTGTCTATATGGTGAATATGAGTGTGTGTTTATATGGTGAATATGAGTTTGTGTTTATATGGTGAATATGAGTGTGTGTTTATATGGTGAAGATGATTGTGTGTTTATATGGTGAACATGAGTGTGTGTTTATATGGTGAATATGAGTGTGTGTTTATATGGTGAACATGAGTGTGTGTTTATATGGTGAATATGAGTGTGTGTATATATGGTGAATATGAGTGTGTTTATATGGTGAATATGAGTGTGTGTTTATATGGTGAATATGAGTGTGTGTTTATATGGTGAATATGAGTGTGTGTTTATATGGTGAACATGAGTGTGTGTTTATATGGTGAATATGAGTGTGTATTTATATGGTGAACATGAGTGTGTGTTTATATGGTGAATATGAGTGTGTGTTTATATGGTGAACATGAGTGTGTGTTTATATGGTGAGCATTATTGTGGGTTTATATGGTGAACATGAGTGTGTGTTTATATGGTGAATATGAGTGTGTGTTTATATGGTGAACATGAGTGTGTGTTTATATGGTGAGCATTATTGTGGGTCAGAGTCCAGCAATATGCCAGCTGAAATGTTTTCCAGCCACGGGCAGGTATCAAGTTTGCTAGTTTAATTAGTTGTTAGTGGTGCGTCGCCCGGTGACCGTTATATTCGGCATCTCGTACAATTAGTGGACTTCATTCAAATCTCTCTTGCACTTCACAGCTCTTCTCTTGATTATTTAATGTTTGAGGGTACATTTGAAATGCAAGTATTTTGCTGTATAAGCATATATCACACTAGCTGTACTGATGTTTAATAACTTGAATTTTATTTCTCATTTACTGTATATTCCTCGCTAATTTTTTATCTCAGCTATAAATACACTTCAATAGTTGGTCAATGTTGGGCCAATTCCGCTATTACATTGTAATCGCGCATATGCCTGCAGGATTTTGAGGCGCAAACATAAGCAATTATAAAATTAGCGATTATACATAGAAATATGGCAAAAACAACTGAACTGCAACCAAGCCTGGCCACAGAATGTGTCAGTGAAAGTTTCGTGCTTATATTTCCTATACGTCCCACCGTGATATATCAGTCATGCTTTGAGCGACGAGCGGTCATTGCATGCTGCATATCGTGCATCATCGGTCAATATTGTTTGCTCGATCCATTGGGGCCCTGCTCTTGCTTCCGTAGTGTGCAGCGTGTGTGTGTGTGTGTGTGTGTGTGTGTATGGGCGTGTGTGTGTGTGTATGGGCGTGTGTGTGTGTGTGTGTATGTGACGCACGTGCGAGGCTGGTGTAAGTGTAATTTCCGCCTGCTAATCGCTCAGCAACTTTGAGAAAAAAGAGGATGAACATATCGGGCATTGGTGCAACGCAGACACACTTCACTGTGACATGCTCCACACCAACATGCTGGACTCAATATAATAGACACTCAATGTTGTGCGACCCATGTGTGTGTGTGTAGATGTGTGTGTAGGTGTGTGTGTGTGTAGATGTGTGTGTAGATGCGTGTGTGTGTGAGTTAGTGTGTGTGTGAGTGTGTGTGTAATGTACAATATTTTGTGTCATTGTAGTGTACGTTGTCATTGTAGTGTACGTTATCATTGTATGTCATATTGTTTCATCAGTCGACCAATAGTTGGAGCCAAATCTGAAAATCAATGGTAGTGTAAGGCAGCATAATGAGGGCAGGATGGGCAGTGAGTGAAACTAATAATAAGCCTGACTGCCCAATATTGCAATATTCATCTGCCATTTATCCCTTTCCTATCATTTTTGTTCAGCTTCTGGTCAGTTTGGCCCAATCTTGTGTCATCCTAGTGAAAATCGTTGACTCTGTAAACTATTTGCAAGCAATCCGCTGTGCTAAACTGTATATTGGCTTGTCAACATGAGTGGACACGATGGGCGGAATTATTCATTTAAACGTTCTCAGCAATCACCTCCCTATGACACATTCACCATAGTTTGCTACAAGATATTATTATGCTGATACAGTTTTCGTATTGTACACGCTTTTTGGCAGCGTATTTGTCGAGTTTTTGTCTCGTATTTGCCAGCATGGCTGTTTTATTTGTTGTTTTGGCGGCAATTTTCCAGTTGGCAACGTCCGAATGGTGTTGATGGCGGGTAAGTGTCGTTAATCTTGTTGAAGGTAGTCAGAACAGCTCGAGTGTAAAATCTTTATAAACGATTTGACACGGCTTCGGCGCTCGACCGGTCGCAACTGAGCTCTTACTAGTCAAGATTTGCGGCCTATAAGACATCGAAATAGCAGCCATAAAAGCGGCCCCGTCTGGTTGTTGTATCAACAAATGGCGGGCCAACTCACGACTGATTGCATGCTGCTGCCGGCTATTTCCACTTTGCTAGATATATATGAGTGTGTGAGTGTGTGAGTGTGTGTGTTAGTGTGTGTGTGTGTTAGTGCATATACAAGGCTAAGGTCCTGCCACCGTGGCAACATTATGGCTTTGTTTCTGTGTCAAGGTAATTC
>OU696579.1:305000-350000 GCA_916048095.2 Sacculina carcini | reverse complement strand
TGGCGCCGCCACTGTCTCTGTCCAATGTGAATTATTTGTACATTCGAAAAAGTCACTATTCTGAGGGAAATCCAGAGTTTCAACGCTATTCGTGCGGAGGGTTTTTAATCATATGACAATAATATACCTGTTTTCCTTATTCACTATAAAACAACTCATACAATGTTATGGAGCATATGGGTTGTAAAAAAGTTGTATTCCTAGTGTACTTGCAATCATAATTAAAAAGACGAGAGAAACAGAAACAGGAATGAGATAGAAGAATACAGAGAAGAATACAAAGAAGAAGACATAGAAGAGATATCCTCCATTGAGTCTGCAACGTTTTCGCTTTGTTTGCTTAATTGCCTCATAAAGAAGAAACGAGGCTTTGTTTCAGGCAGATTGACGCAGCGAATTGGGCCCGCCGGAGGTCAGTGTGGATTATGTCATCGATTACAAGAACAGCCGACTTGCGCACACTGACAGCCAATGTTGGAACATTGCTCGAAATGTCACTTGCAGATGAGCCACCTGGGATTGAAATCAAGTTCGAAATGAAAATAGTTATTTAATTACGTTATATGTACAGCGGCTGCACACAATATAAAGCCAACACCGAATTAGCCAAAGCGAATAATTCAGCACTTGAACATACGAGCATTAGCGACGCAGATGACACACATTAATCTTGATTTTCAGCTGCTCGTATCATCAATTTACCATTAGTGTGTTTGAAGTTGCACCTCAACAGTGAAGGCCTGCGGACCGCTGCGATGAAAGCACGCACACACGACGGTGTACTGAATGTATAACAACATAAACATACACACAAACAGATGAAATAAATATGCTGTTGACGCTGCTTTTGCAAGATCAATGGTGTCACAGTATGGCAGTAATTCTTCTTCAACGAAATGGTGCACACGCACGCACGCACTCACACACGCACTCACACACGCACACACGCACTCACACACGCACACATACGGAAGTGCACTATGTCGTCCACACCCGCACATGCATTACACAACACCCTCAGACAAGTCAGTATTATATGAGGATCTACGGGAAACGCATAGTCTCGAGAAATACGAACAAGCGGTGTCAGGTTGGTCAGTTGATGAACTGTCTAGTGTGAGCTGTCTCAAATGGCACACTTCCTATGACGTGCATCATAAATCTGAAACTTAAATGAAATGATGATACTCGAGTCGCATCTACAGGAAATATACCGTTCAGTTTTATTATGTAGAATAAACCAATCTACAAAAAACAGGGATTTTGGATCCAGTGAAGCCGATGACATTGTGGATTAAATACTGCAGAATAAGATCGTATTATATAATATATGTGATTTAATGTAAGTCTTACTTTGTTGTTTGGTAAAATTAACGATAACAAAATAATCCAGCATGGGCTTTAATAAGCTGAAAATATTGCTTACACAATACTGAAATTGTAGGACACTTTTGCATTTATAACCCAGTAAACAACAGTTTTTTTTATCCACGCTCTTTACTGAAGTCATTCACTTATAAGAGCATAAAGGTGACTGACACTAAAATTGTTCGTATTAAACTTATTCTTTCAGAATACGTATAACTGATGCACTGACAGAAATAGTGAAATTATGTGAAAAACTAACTGCAGGTGGTCAAATATGTATTAACATTTCAACATAGCAATAAAAACAAAATGAATAAAATGTATTGTTAACCAAATCTACTGTGTTTTTTCCGGTATTCATTAGCTCAGGGAACATTCACAATTCGTTCTGTTTGTTTTCACAGATCATGGACTGCGCTGTATGAAATATTCAGCCAGAATTATTGGAAAAAACGCTGGTTTTGTCCGACATGAAGTGTGAGCTACAATGTTTCATCTTTTCGTCTTGTTAAAACTCAACACTCAGCTAGGAATTGCTTCATCAAGTCTATGCAAGTGCTCACCGCTTCTTCATTGAGGAAGAGAAATGCAAAGATATGCATCAACACCGTGTTGAGAAGATACGACCGAGTTATTCAGCTGCCATGATAAATCAATGTTATTTGATGGTATATTGACTGTTATGATGTGGAATAATTACCGTCATATAATTCGAAGCCGTTAGAAGGTCATGCGATTCTACACTCAGCGCCAACCTAGTACTGCTGGGAAAACTTACAAGTTCAACACGACATCCTGCTTCAATCTGCTGATTTGTTCCCGTGTTGATTTCTGATGGTAATGAACGCACCATCTAGTGTTCAGTATATCCGGGCGGTTCTGCCTGTGTTTGTGTTGATTGCAATACCACGTGTCGTCAGCATCTGTCCTTCTCAATGTCGCTGCAACATGACATTGCAGATGGTCGAGTGCAACAGAGGTCGTCTGGAACATTTCCCCATTCAGCTGAACCCTCGAGTACGCAGCATCCAACTTGACCACAATCGTATATCAGACCTGCATGGCTCGTTCGACTATTATCCTCACTTGCATACACTCAGTCTGCGACACAACCGCTTGCAAGAGCTGGCGGCCCGCACGTTCGAACATCAGCGACAGCTACATCGTCTTGATTTATCAGGAAACAACATCGCGACCATCAGTGTGGTTGCCTTCAACGGACTTGAGCAACTAATAAAACTCGATCTTTCTGCCAACAATCTGCGACAATTACCTGCGGCGTTGTTGGCTCCACTCACTCACCTACAACACCTGAATCTCGCCGGCAACAAGCTCAAACGTATAGCTGATTCTGATATGGCCAGCGTGGGTAGCCGGTTGATCTCACTCGATTTATCTACTAACGAATTTAATGTTTCTCCAGATTTGTCGCAGCTCGCGGTTCTCTGTCAACTTCTCATGAGCAACAATTACCTGAAAACAATGCCTCACATACCTCACTCTGTCGAAGTGATGGATGTTTCCAACAATTCAATAGTGAAACTGGGCCCTTTCAAAACTGCTTCCAATATGCAAAATCTTAACGTCAGTTCCAATGGACTTGAAGCTGTACCAAATTGGCTGTACAGATTACCAAAACTCAGGCGTTTAGATATAAGTGGAAATAGAATAGAAGTTTTGAAAATTGAGCACGCTGGTGTCTTGGAGGAGCTATATTGCAGTGACCAGCCCCTTCTCAGGAGAATACTTACAAAAAACACGGGGCTGCTTCCAAAACTGCGTGTAATATACATTTGTAACAATAAAAATTTGACACGAATTAGTCAGCATATTTTTGACAGCCCAAACCTGGAAATTATCACTTTGAATGGTAATTCACTCGACAAACCTCCAACTGTTTTCAATTTATCAATGCTGACTTACCTCAGTGTTCGTGATAACCAATTTCGATGTGATTGTTCTATGCTGTCGCTGAGAAGCTGGATCAAGAAGGGAAAAATTTCAGACATAAGATGCGCCGGTCCGGACAGCTTGAAAGGCCAATATCTGTCACATTTGAACTCTTCTTTGCTCGGATGTAGCGCTCATTATATGCTACTGGTCATGCTTATTACTGTGCCAATGTTGTTCATCATGACCATTCTGCTCACGTTTTTTGCGCTGTGTCGTCGAAGCAAAACAGCAAACAGTTCTCCTGACGCGCTCGCCGATCTGGCGGTCGGATCATGCAAGGAAGCTTTCAGCAACCCACCTCTCTATCTGCTGCCCTTGACCAGCGAGTGGAACTTGGTTAGACCTACCGCTACGCAGCAGCGCACATCTCTGGCCCAGGAATCTCATGACAATACCCGCGTGCTGAGTCTTTACTCCAGCAACTCCTCGCCTTACCTATTTGACGATTCGGAGCCCAAAAACAGCGAACTCTCGGTGATAACGCTGAGCTCCAACAATAGAAAAGACGACCACACGGCGTACTGTGCTAGTGAGTGTGGTGTACTCGGTGGAAGAAATAATCGCTTGAGGAATAGTGGCAGTAGTTACGACGCTTCCACTGCAGAAGCACAACAATGCTCGCTTGACTGTGGACAACGGTATCATTCACACACCGGTCCACGCGGCTGCAGTGCACGACATATCCACAGCGGAAATGCACTGTGGTCGTCGCAGGAATCATTATATGCACGACCCACGGCACCTCCTGCTGCAACATCGAGGACTCATCGCCGAACTCCATGTGTACTGGACGAGCTCAAGTGCACCAGAAAGGCATCGACCCAGGCATCACGGCGAACAATCAGGATGAAGCAAGCGCTGCCTGATGTGTGTCACAGACGACAACACGGCCGAGTAACCTCGTTTGCGCTGGATAAGGGCAGCGGTGCTCGTGCAAGAACACCCCACCAAACTCTGCTGTCAACAGCCAGAGAGGGCTGGTGCAGTCGACCTCGTTCTGCTGCTCTGTACCGTCAACTGGCCTTCTCGCTACAACCCTCATCTTCCCCGTGATGATCCGCATTGCTGGCTCACAATCCAACACACACACACACACACACACACACACACACACACACACACACACACACACACATACACACATGTATATCTCCGAAAACATGCCCGCAAACAAGAGTACAGTTTGCAAATATGTTTATATTATCGATGTTGTTGCATGATATTCGGTGTTCAATAAATGTTCGTCCTACAAATGCACAGACGAAAATGCATATCTCAACAATAATGACTAATTATGTGAGTTTTTGCATTCAAAAGTTTGCATTTACTTCACTCAATAAATGATAAATTTGATGCTGTAATATAGGAGTAAATATTGAATTTTGGTAAATGTCAGTTTTGCTCAGTAATTTCATCCTTGATTTCACGCTAAATTATTTTACATCAACTTTGATCAAGTAAATGAAGAATTCGATGCACAACAATCACTCATTTACCTTATCACCTTTCACTGGTACTAAAAGTCATTCAGACACACTTGAATAACACGGTTCAGCGGTTGACATGAGTTCCACTAAGCCATTCATTTGAGCTATATCGAGTTACATCGCCATTTGGCAGCCTTATATACAAGAAACCACTGCCAATGGTCAAACTCGAGGCATATGTAAATGAGGCAGGGAAATAGGGAGGTTCTTCCAAGCCAGGCTGGTATTATTGCTGTGGTTGTGTCGTGAATCAATAATATGAATGTGTCGTGAATCAATAATATTAATGTGTCGTGAATCAATAATATTAATGTGTCGTGAATCAATAATATTAATGTGTCGTGAATCAATAATATTAATGTGTCGTGAATCAATAATATTAATGTGTCGTGAATCAATAATATTAATGTGTCGTGAATCAATAATATTAATGTGTCGTGAATCAATAATATTAATGTGTCGTGAATCAATAATATTAATGTGTCGTGAATCAATAATATTAATGTGTCGTGAATCAATAATATTAATGTGTCGTGAATCAATAATATTAATGTGTCGTGAATCAATAATATTAATGTGTCGTGAATCAATAATATGAATCTGTCGTGAATCAATAATATTAATGTGTCGTGAATCAATAATATTAATGTGTCGTGAATCAATAATATTAATGTGTCGTGAATCAATAATATTAATGTGTCGTGAATCAATAATATTAATGTGTCGTGAATCAATAATATTAATGTGTCGTGAATCAATAATATTAATGTGTCGTGAATCAATAATATTAATGTGTCGTGAATCAATAATATTAATGTGTCGTGAATCAATAATATTAATGTGTCGTGAATCAATAATATTAATGTGTCGTGAATCAATAATATTAATGTGTCGTGAATCAATAATATTAATGTGCAACAGGCTTCATTGATCTGCCAGGTACAGAGGAAATTGCACTCCACTGCTTGCACATCTACAAACTGAAGAATAAAACACTTTCTAACCAGCAGAATTGTCAAGTACCTCAAAAAAGGCCAGAATGAATTAGTATACAACAAGCGAGAAAAGGACGTCACAACAAACGCATGGCAGATATGCGCGCTATGATCAGTGCATGAACATGGATCATGCATTTCATGTAATATGGCACATGCGCTAAAACTAGTGCACGCGACACTAGCATGCGGCCAGCATTCCACGTCAATCGCTCGCTTGTTCAGGAAAACTGACGTAAGCCCATTGTCAATGCTCATTTCACAAGCTGACACACACACACACACACACACAAATCAGAAGAGTGGTGACAATGTGTCGGTGACAGAGGTGTTGTGTGCGCACTGGTCTGATGTGGTCTTGCCGGCACTCACTGTAACTCGATTAGTCGCCGAGTTGACAGCTGAAATTGCTCGATCGGAGACAGTTTTTTGTGCAATAAAGTGGCAACTGAAGTGTGTTGACAAGCTGATGCACTGACATAGCATGCTGCACTCGTACAATACGCACGCAAAATCGTTAATTCCAATTTGAATGACAAGTGTTGAAAATAATGTCCAATAAGAGCTAAACTCAGTTAATTTTGCCCGTGATTTGCTAACAGACGTATATGCTATTATTGGACACAACCACTTTTTCTATTGAGATATCAGTTAATGTGGATATCTGATTGAAATGACCAGATTTCAATGCAAATTTATCACTTTAAAGCAATTACGGACGATTCATCTGAAAGACCCAGAACAAACGCATCCAATAGTGACAAATTCCAATAGTAACCTATGGTAGACACTTGTGCGTTTTCAGCAAACTTGAAGATTAGACGACATAACATTAGGAGGTTGTTGAGAAAATAGGGCAAATCTAGCGCTGGAAAATCAACGCTGGAAAAAAACCAGCATCACAGACATTTGAACCAGAAGTACGGGATCGCTGGACGTGTTTTATAACCAAATAACTCGCAAACATATTGTACAAGCAATTTGAAACATGCCCAACAATTTCCCAACATGTAGAAGTATTGTGAGTTCACACATTAAGCCAAATATGATAATTAAAAACTAGGCTATTTGGCCATAAAAACACCGAAAAAACCAGGCTAATTGCTACAATAAATCATTAGAATGTGCAAATATGTTCAGCAACTCAATTAACGGTAGGAACTGAGAAATTATGACATGTGTCATATGTCAGAAGTTATGACTCATAAGTTATGTCTCGTATGTCGCAACCACATTTGATTCTATATTTAGATTAGCTATATTGTTTCTGCAATTACATTCTCACATGGAAACCATAGTAAACTTCCAGTTTAGTTCAGAAATTATTTTAAACATAGTCAGTTATATTGTGATAGTACGGGCTCGTACATGTTAATGGTTGTCCACAAGGTGTTTCACACAAGCAAATTCAAAAGTAAAATCTCTCAAATACGAAACAATGGATATGCATGCATAACTTGACTGACATGCATGTATGTTAAATTATATTTTTGATTCCTTCCTTTAAATACTACTGTATATATACATATATGTATATATATATATATATATATATATATATATATATATATATATATATATATATATATATATATATATATATATATATATATATATATATATATATATATATGTCTCACAAAATCATATGTAATCAAACAAGAGAACATGCGTGTATCGGTGGAAAGTTTGACAAGGCCACCTGCCAACTCAAAATTTATTAGGCTCTCATACATTCATGTTTGTGATGGATCATGTAGGTATTTGCTTATAGCTGACGTGTTATGTGCGGACGAGCGCTGATGTGCCAAATAAAGTTTTCATGCGGGACACGGCACGACAGCGATAAAGTTGGCATGCGAGAGTGCCGTGCGCACAACACTTGCACAAACACATCAACGTATCAACACAGTTTGTAAATACATCAGACAACTTGGTCTCATTGGCCGCAAGCATCAAACTCACGCCATCTGTGATGATCATATTTTATTGGGCTGCATTAGGCAGGTAAACATTGTAACTTGCCAAATCAAGCCGCCCATATTTTCAATTCGCTTTTATGTGAAGTTGTAAAATTCCTCTCGCTCTCTCTCGCTGTGCATCAATGTTCGGGTGTTGCCTGAGTAATTTTGGATGTCAAATATAACTGGAAATCACAAGCACTTACTCAACATTCTTGTGTTAAGCATTTGTCCAACATTCTTGTGTTAAGCACTTGTCCAATGTGTCTTATTTGAACTTGTTCAATAAATATATATCGTAAAAATTATTCAATTCACTTGAACGTGAACGAATACTCATTTCAAATATTTTCATATTATTCCTATGCGCGCTTGAGTTTCCATGGCTATCTGTGTGAACATGGACGATTGCTCAAAACATAATGCACACAATTGACGTGTGGAAGTACATAAGTGCGCACAAACGCCACACGTGCACAGCGCTACTAATGTCGGGTATTCCTTGAAAACGGCCACTTGATGTGTTCCTGTTGCATTCCTGGTCATTTGGAGGAAGCATGTTGCCAACATATGTCCTTATTATTGCATTAACGTTGCACAGATATCAGCCGCAACACCTGTGCGCGAGTCTCTAGTCAGCAACGTGTTGCAGCACTGCACATTGCAAATTCTCACCTGCATTCATGTACCGGCTCCTCGAGCGGATGCAATGATCCATGAATATCGGTTACATGAATATCGGTTACATGAATATCGGTTACATGAATATCGGTTACATGAATATCGGTTACATGAATATCGGTTACATGAATATCGGTTACATGAATATCGGTTACATGAATATCGGTTACATGAGTATCGGTTACATGAATATCGGTTACATGAATATCGGTTACATGAATATCGGTTACATGAATATCGGTTACATGAATATCGGTTAGAGCCACAAGCCACAAACAGTAAACATAGTACAACTCGAGCCCCGGAGAATTAACATTGTAAATTAGCCTAATGAAATATGTCTACTTATATATAAGCGAACACATTGATAAAAACTAGCAGGAATGCCACACTTGATGTTGCTTGTCTCGCTAGAAGATCCTCGCTTGACGAATCACGTGTATTGGCTGTAGAGATGCGACCTAAAAAAAACCGATGGTTTTTTTATTAAAAAAAACGTTTTTTTTTGCCAAAAAAACCGCGACAAAAAAAAAACACGTTCTTTTTGGTGTTTTTTGAAGAGTCATGCAAAGAATTCAAATTATGGAAATGATATATTTGGCATGTTAAATGAATTATTTTTAGCAACACATGGGTTATTCATGCTATTAGTGACCCTATCAAATTGAATTATCATTAAATATGCACAATATAATTGTTATAATGTGTCTGAAAGCCCTAATATCAAAATTGCAATTGTTTGCACGGTACTGTGCGGCACTTCTATGTACAGTACAGTTTTGTATTCAATTATTGAGTTAATCATTGTGTAAGAAAGCAGGGTTTGAGAACCGTTTTTATGCTAAAATCTGAAACTGTTTTAAAAAAACAACAGGTGGCATAATTTTTTATTATTTTTTACACATTAACTTTTTCGTGCCAGAAATTAACTACGTTGGTTATAATAAGCTTCATCATTTCATTCAGCAGATCAATTATTTGCAAATATATGAGTACAAACACTGCAAATATTTACACAAATATACTACTATACTATACTACGAATATGCACACAATCTTAGTGTCCCTAATGAGACTACGAATAAAAGCGGGTCGCAGTGACAACGGACCAGAAAAACGGACCAGAAAAACGGACAATATTTTCGTGTAGGAAAAAAACAATTGAGGAAATATATTTGATGTACAAAAGGGTGTTTGAACACAAATAACTACATCAAAGAAACCATCATCCATAAAACCAGTTCTAAAAATAGGTTACTAATAAAAAAACAGTTAATTTGGTTCAACTTTCCTTGATCTGCCGCCAATTTTTTTGCAATCTCTACACCTACGAAAACAATTTTTCAAAAAAATATATTTTGAAAAAAAACATGGTTTAAAAGAACAGTTTAAATCAAGTGGTTTAACCAGCCGCTTATACGTACCAGCAGGCTAATTGCTATACAAAAGGTATTTGAACGTACATCAAACAAATCTATCTTACATAGATACTGTTTTAGAAAACATTGCTTCATTAAAAAGCGTTAGTTCAAATGAACGTTTGTCAAAAAAACACTTGACCAACCATTTAGCTTGTCTTGTTCTGCTGCCAACATTTTCTGGACCTGTACATTAATGAAACAAATTTAAAACCAGTATGAAAAACACCATTGCATTTTTTCATAAAAACACGGTTTCTTATAAAAAAAACATGATTATTCAATGAATTTGTTTTGTTATGCTGACAAATTATTTCAAATATCCACATAATTAAAACCATCTTTAAAAACATGGGTTTTCTCAATGAAAAAAACCTAAACCACCGGACCCGGATGCACTTTCAAACAGTCTCCTGAGGTATTTATTGATAAATATTCTTGTTTTTTATACTATTATCAAATTATCTTTGAAATAAGACACGTAAAGAGGTACAAAACATCAATTGAACTCATTTCTATGTACTAAAATCTAACATCCGATGACAATTGGGGCTGATTCTAAAAAAACAACAAAAAAAAACAACAAAAAAACTAAAAAAACATGTTTTTTTTGCAAAAAAAACGCAACAAAAAAAAACGTTTTTTTGCATCACTAATTGGCTACCATCTTGTTTTATTTGTGAAAACAGTGTTGTAAACTTTATAAACCCAAGTCGATTCATAACTGTAAAGCACCTGAACATTATTCACAGCTGACGTTATAAAATATGCATAGTATTTGACATGTATTGCACGTTTTATTAATGAGAGCTTAGTTCTAGCAATTATTTTAAGAACTGCTAACAGGCCTAGCTTGAATCATTAAAATGAGGCAAAACGTTATTTTAAGACATATATATTGAGAAGTTGGTGGCATGTCGCACAGAAAGAAAGTAGAAAGAGCAGGAAGACAGGGCGAGATATCGCAGCTCGGTCAATGAAGACCAGCATGCAGACGCAGTGGACGCGTTAACACTCGCCACCAATGGAAGCGCACCGCAATAAAGCCAGTGTAGGCATTAGTGGCCTTTCGTGCCAGAAGTTCATATATTTCGGCCGAAAAGAAACTGCAGGTAATATACATGAAGAGGAGTTTGGTGAGCTTGGCTCTAATGGTGGTGCATTGAAGTAATTGCCTTATAGCCACAGACCAGGGATAACATTAGCACAGAGACAGTGTCGATGTTGGTGTCATAAACGACGTTTTCTCATTGCTGCTAAGATCTCAGTCACTTCCTGACTATTGCACAACTACACAACGTGCGTAGCAGAGCATGCTGCCGATTTGACTCTATATAAACTGTGTATGACCATTTATTTTTAATAATGTAATTATATAAGCTAAATGCTATGCCACACTGATGATATTTAATATTCAATGTCATTCAGTGTAGCTATCATATAAATAAGTGTTGATATATTAAACATGGACAAGTAATAATACAAATAGACAACCTTATGAGTGAGGCATATCGTTGTGGAGTCTTATTCATGTATTACGAGAGACAACATCATCTAATAAAATTTACTGGTACTCGCTCCGTTACGAGTAGAGGTCGGAAATTGAGCGAATCGCATACGAATATCTTTCATCCAAGATGGCAATTTTCCGAGAAAAACATAGATAAAGAGTTTGGATAAATAACTTATAATTTTGTAAAATTGCAGGATTTATGCTTGTTGGCACAAATATTGAAATAATTGAAAGTCGGCAATTTGAAGTTGCCATCAAATTTATTATGACTGTGCACTATGGTTTAGGTGTGGCATTCCATGGTTTACAAGGCTGCATTGTGTCAATATTGCAATATGTTGGTGAAATTCTAGGAGTGAGCATGTTCTGAGAATTTGGCCAAGGTATGAAATTACAATTATATCCCGAGAAGTGATCCAGTGTCCCTGTATTCACGAATATATGAGCGAAAGACGAACTTCTTAGACGAAAGACTTCAGGAAGAAAGTCTCTTGAAATATTTGTTGTGAATTTATGACGATATTTGTCTGGTGATGGTCATCATCCCCCAAGCCTGGACACAACGATCTACTCCGACTTTGAGATCGCCAATTATGTTGAAGGATCTCCCTGTCATGAGTATCTTTTCTTTTTGGGTTGAGATAAATTGGCGGTGCTATCGAAAATAATTATTGAATTGCGCGTTTTTAAATGATTCGCTCGCTCTGCTCAAATTTCAAGGACAGCTCGCTAAACTATTTCTGACTGACGCTGCACTTTACATGATCAAGTCTGGCAGAGACCTGAAAATATTCTATCATGACATATGACGTATCGCTCGTAATCTGTATCGAATCTGTAAGCCCATTTCCCAAAATGTTGTTGATAATAAGCTCAATGAAAGAATATTCATGAAGACGGCCGGTCGTGTGGCTGTCAAAAAGGAGTTCTGTACTGAAACGCCACCTGAGTCTGCATTGACAAGCTGTGACTTTGATGAAAGCTGTTTATGTTGATCGACCGGACGCAGTTGAACTTGTACTGGCAAAGTTGAACGCAACAGAGTCAGCGGCAATACAGACTGCGCAATGATGATGTGATGTGGTCGATCATTGCAAACACTACTAACTCTTACGAGCTCTACACAAGCATACACACGAATGTAACGATAATGCAGGGGGCCTACACAAAACTAGTGACTACTGACAAAATTACACAAAACAAATGACATTATCGTGACTTGACATTTCATAGAGAAAGATATCACCGTAATATTAAGAACTCATAAACATGTGCACAATCATCATAGACATAGCTCTAGCCATAGACATATGCACCTTAGAAAATTCACTTTTTATAAACAATACAAACAAACATAATCATGTGCTCAAGCTCTCTCAGGACATCACTATCTCTCAGGACATCACTATCTCTCATGACATCACTATCTCTCATGACATCACTATCTCTCATGACATCACTATCTCTCATGACATCACTATCTCTCATGACACCACTATCTCTCATGACATCACTATCTCTCATGACATCACTATCTCTCATGACATCACTATCTCTCATGACATCACTATCTCTCATGACATCACTATCTCTCAGGACATCACTATCTCTCATGACATCGCTATCTCTCATGACATCACTATCTCTCAGGACATCACTATCTCTCATGACATCACTATCTCTCAGGAAATCACTATCTCTCAGGACATCACTATCTCTCATGACATCACTATCTCTCATGACATCACTATCTCTCATGACATCACTATCTCTCATGACATCACTATCTCTCATGACATCACTATCTCTCATGACATCACTATCTCTCATGACATCACTATCTCTCATGACATCACTATCTCTCAGGACATCACTATCTCTCATGACACCACTATCTCTCAAGACACCACTATCTCTCATGACATCACTATCTCTCATGACATCACTATCTCTCATGACATCACTATCTCTCATGACATCACTATCTCTCATGACATCACTATCTCTCATGACATCACTATCTCTCAGGACATCACTATCTCTCATGACATCACTATCTCTCATGACATCACTATCTCTCAGGAAATCACTATCTCTCAAGACACCACTATCTTTCTGGTCAATTTGGACTGGACTTTCACTTCAACCAGCTTGTATAACTGGCAATATTACTCTCGCCACTGTCCAATTCAAACAGTCGGAATCTTTTGAATTGCAGTGGAATTTGTGTGTGTGTGTGTGTGTGTGTGTGTGTGTGTGTGTGTGTGTGTGTGTGTGTGTGTGTGTGTGTGTATGTGTGTGTGTGTGTGTGTGTGTATGTGTGTGTGTGTGTGTGTGTGTGTGTGTGTGTGTATGTGTGTGTGTGTGTATTTGTGTCAAGGTTTATGTGTGACTAAGTGTGATTCAATTAGTAACCATTCCTATACTTAACCTGACAAAATGCATCGCATTAATCATTTTTAGTAATACATTTTTTCTGGCACAGAGTGTTATAAGATCTTGTCCATGATGTGAAATGGTCGGAATTCGAAGAATACAAGACCTCCTCAAGGGAAACATGCGTTATAAGTTTGTCCGAATTGTTTCTTGTGTGTGTGTGTGTGTGTGTGTGTGTGTGTGTGTGTGTGTGTGTGTGTGTGTGTGTGTGTGTGTGTGTGTGTGTGTGTGTGTGTGTGTGTGTGTGTGTGCAAGTAAACGTGTTGTCTGTATTCCACGTGCAAGTGCAAAACAGACCAGTGCGAGGTGGTGAAGAAAGAGGTGGTGAAGAGAGAGGAGGTGAAGAGCAGGGAGGTGAAGAGCGAGGAGGTGAAGGGCGAGGTGATGGCGTGTTTGTATCATCAGCCAGGATTCTCACAACACTGCCAATCTGAACTATGTCGACAGCAGCAGGGCTAGCGGCTAACAGACACGCAAGAACACAGGATGTGAGAGTGGTGGCGGTGTGGTGTCACGTGAGCTCGCGCCACCAAACAATATTACATGTGTCAATCAGCGGTGCTGGTGTGGGAGACCGCGCAGCGTTATCAAATCACGGTGATACTTTTGATGTAGGCAACGAGTCGCCGAAATAAGCCAGTTAGCAGCAACTGAGCTTATCTCACGCGGTCGCTCTTGCACCGCACGCGATATACCCTTGTGCCCGTGCACGTGTGTGTGTGTGTGTGTGTGTGTGTGTGTGTGTGTGTGTGTGTGTGTGTTGTGTGTGGTAACAGGGTGTGTATGTATGCGCGTCTGTCGGCTTGTTAGTGGCTAATTTTGCGAGCGCTTGAACGCAATTGCTTTGTTGATTTCACGCTGTGTTGAACACTCCGACAATTGCTTGTACGCTTGGAGGATGTGAAATAATACGTGAACGCCGCACAAATCACGTATATGTTTGTGCGTGTGTGGATTGTTGGGATACGTGTGCATATAGACTCATTGCTTCTCACTATAAATAAGCCAACTGAAATCTGCATCTTCTGATAATTTACCTATAATAAAATTTAACCTCAATTCACACTCAACAAAATTTTCACAAAGCTAAATGTTTGACTATTCTTCTAAATCAAACTGACATGCTAACATCCAATTATTGCTAAATTAGTGGCTGCTCCGCGCGACAAAACCCCACAAAAAGCGCGTGGAAGGCAGGGTAGGCCGCAATGATTTAAATGACTTATGTTGCAAGAACTCCAATGTCTGCCAGAATCATGGATGCTTTCTGTGATAAAAAGCTATTGCTGCTATCCTTCATAAGCCAGTTAAATGGTTCAAGCGAAAAATTAACACCATGTAGCGGTTCAGTGGCGTTCATTGAGCTAGCTAGTGAGACCGCGGCATAGTGGCACTGCACTTGTAATGGCGCAATATCCACCACCGCAATTGATGAGGCTCAACACAGCAGCAGCATCTGTTAACAGGCACAGTGGGGTTCAACACATAAGAAGTTGGCAGGCAGCAATAGAGGCTGCATCGTCCTTTGAAGCAACAATGGTCGACACGACGGTAAGTTTGCTCGCGAAAACGCGCGCTGTTCGATAGTGTTACCCATAAGAAATGGTCGCATTGATAGCGCTTCAATTCAGAATACATATATGGACACGACAAAAGGGACGAGTTTGTATGTTGAATCAATATCGTAGATCACAATGAAAGCCGCAGCAGCCTGAGGCCGAATGACAGAGCGCCGAGTCAATGATGAACATGCTTGTGCCTCTGCTTATGCACACCACCACTATCAATGTTATTGTAGCCACGATGAATGGCGGTCTCGCTGCACAAAACTGCCTGATGGGGCCATTACACATACAAACAAACGTGGCGCCTCACTCGAGACGACGCTGCATTATATATTGCCGCCAGAGCCGAAATATACAAGTGAGAGGAACGAGCGATGGCTGCCGGCCTGCTGGAATTGTTTGTATCGCTGAGTACGATGATTGACGCGGCGCGAGATCAATGGAAATATAATAAAGGCCATCAACGTTGGCATAGAAAACGCCCGGCTGCCGGCTCTGCTAGATTGGCACGTGGGGGAAATGGAGGCACGAGGGGGCGTGGGGGTTGGCGAGAGCGCAGTACACTCGCGAGCGCACGCGCAACACAAGTGCAGCACATCGGCGAGAGAGTGAGGTCTGAGTAGGTCATCTTGGTTGGTACGGCGCAGTGTAAGAGATCATGAGACCAATGACCAGACAATGTTTATTGCCACGTATCAAACACTGTTGGCCGTCTGCCCGACCAGACCGCCTACAAAACGACACAGCTCAGCCACCCTCAAACAGACAGATTAATCATTCACCCGTGCAAACAATCCAATCATATATGCTCCCTGTAATAAACATAACTTACTTGTGTTTAGTAACAATCATATACATAATAAATTTGAATGGCATAATCCATATATTTGAAGCAATTATATAATTGATATAAGTCAAGCCACACTGCGATTGGCGGACTTACACCTGGTTAATGCATTTGTACGAATTCCAGGAGCAATGGATGTTGTTGTGCCACTTTTGTATGGAGAAGTCGGGGATTCTGGGTGTTGCCCTTGTATAATACAGTAACATATAGTGGGCTTCATTGGAGTATAATAAACCCGCTATTTTAGGTGCATTACCCGACATAATGCTGCACACACACGTACATATATTAAGCACACACACACACACATACACACAGACACACACACACACACACACACACACAAACATAAAACCACACAGATTCTAAGCATCCGTCAAGATGCTGATGTCTTTCTCGATTCTGCCCTCAAACTACCTGATATACACTGAGTGCCATTTGCTGGATGGCAGTCTTCATCTCAACGCGAATCAATAAATATTCATTCATTGTGTGGTCGCATGTTTACGTTACGTATGAGGTGTGCTTTTTCACAAAGTCTGAGACATCGTCGGTGTGCCGCTGTCTATTGTGAGTTGGCACCCGCGTGACGTGTGGGAGAGAGGCTATGTTGGTCTGTCAGCAGCAGAAACGTGGCGACTTGAAGTCAGGCTCCTTGCGTCTTTAATGCACCATGTTTTTTATTTATCCTCTGATGCTCCACCGAAACGAATGGTTTTGTGACAAATTCTACTTTCAGTTGTAAATACCGGCGAATATTGTGTCAGAACACGCTATGTTGAAATTGACACAACACGTTAAGTTATCGTACCAGTGTCGCCTATGCCATGAAGTCCGATCAAATAAACTATTAACCAGGCTTGAATTTAATACTCTTACATTCATAGTAAAGTAAAGTATATCTGAACCAGCAAATATTTTACAACAACAATGCATGCAATGTTCACATGTTGCACCTTCGCTAATTGTATAAATATTCATCGGTTGAATAGTGACTGTCCCACGTTCAGGTAAACAGCAGCTAACAAATGAACAGTTTCAACAAGCAGACAAGTAGCGCCCGATCCAATGCTTGTGTTATCAGAGCAAGACGACGGTGACAAGCTCGGCTTTGCTGGGTCACAATATCTCTACCAGCACTGCACTCAAGGTGGAACATCCAATATGCACATATAACAAATAATTGTGGTCTGGTTCAAATTGGAAAACAATTAATTTTATCAAATATATTGGCGCCATTTTACTGGGCAAAACACACTATATATATAATTACGCATTTGAACACAGCAGTAGAGAAGGCTGTGTTCGCGTGTAATTTTGCGGGGGCAAAGCCTCACGGCCCCGGCTGGCACACCGCAGGTCCGGCCGCCACACAGGTTATCGCAGTTACGGCCAGCACAGAAAACTGTACGGCTGCGCGCACACGAAACCCGCCTTGCGGCAATTGGGCTATCACTTTAAGAAACGAACCCATCCGTTTCACCTCGCCAGGGAACACTGAAGGTGCATAAAATCAGTCACGCATTGTGAACCCATAAATTATATAAGAAAACAATCTGAAATAAGCATTTCCAATGAAATTCCTAGTAAAAAACTACATCTAAAATAGACGGTGCGAAACTGATGCACCCCGACTGAACGCCGTCATACTGTACCGCATAGCACAGTTGTATTGCGGTGCAGCATATCACAATACAGACAACACCACCTAGCACTTAACTACAGCACTAAGCGGTGGTGTTATCATGTCAAATAGCAGAAAGACTACCTCTGTGGCAGCTGTTGATATATATGTTAATATGGGCTCATGTATGGGTCTCCTGTATGGGGCTTCTGTATGGGGCTTCTATATGGGGCTTCTATATGGGGTTTGTCTCACGAGTTTCAGCAATATACGAGTCTCGTATCTCCTGGAAGAAAACGCACTCAGATAACTGGTAATAAAAACGCATTTATAGACACTTTAAAGTCGTGCTACGCTGTGCTTTGGTGGTGATTCAGGAGGAAACATTAACAACATGTTCCAACCTGAGAGAAATAATCGTACTTAAAGTAGTACAGTATTATTTAAGAAAATGTTGGATAATGAAAGCTACGGAAACAGGAATGCTTGAGTGTAAGCTCAACATCTGGATACTACAATTGATAAGTACAACTGACAAGCACACACAAGCACGCATACATACACACACGCAGGACAGAGGAATCATTGATAAAACGGCTTGTATTAAACGAGTCCACAACCGCAGGACGTGTAGTATGACAGTCACCATTGCTGCCTGCATCAACTGCAATATTATGGTGTCAATGTGCAACAGTGGAGCTGCCCAGCCATTCAGAAACTCGATCACCATGACAACGAGTTATCACCATGACAACGAGTTATCTGCCCTCGCAGTCTGCTAGTACTCGGCGCATCAGTGACTTAATATCGACATCACTTTGCTGTAGACAGGAACGATGAACAGGCAACATATGCGCACAAACAGTTTGATCATTGTCAAAGCCGGGCTGTCACCAGGTGGAAACAGCTCATAAGCTTACTCAAGTAACCCTATTAGCATCATGGCAACAATAAAATACAAATTCACTGCATACGTGACGAGAAACTGCATATGTCGTGTACGTTGTAATTTTTCGAGGCTGATACATCTTCCACAGCCGCGCTCAAAATGACATCTTGGACGAAGCTCAGCAATCACGCAAAAACGCTTGATTATACTGCGATTGCGTGGTGGCATGCATCGTAACGTTTCTGAATAATTAATAATTTTCGGCGCGATATGCACTCAGCCAAGCGGTGAATTGCAGCGTACAGACAGACAGACAGACAGACAGACGGTGCATTGAGGGTGTTGCTAGCAGTAACACTGTGTCTGCAAAACACGACATTCTCAACGACGCAGGAATATTCATAGCGTATCCCACGACGCCGACACATTATTCATATTAATTGGCACCTACCATCAGGAATTCTGACTCGAATATATTCGCCACAGTCATCTAATTGACGATACGTATTCAAGCCGTGAAATATTGCAAGCACGCCGTACCACTGCTCAGATCTCCCAGTCGCAAATAATACCCTAACAGAAATTGAAATCGATAATGATTATCACTTCAAATCCTCATTTCGTTTCATGATAATATTTAAAAAATCGATTGGAAAAAAATCGCTTGATCATCTTCATTGCATCAAACTTGAAACTATCTATTGATAACTAACAAATACACAAAAGTATGTGTTTATTGGTTATATATTATGTGTTTGTTCTTCATATATATGTGTATTATAATTCCAATAAATTGGTGGAAGTCGATATAACTCATATCCTACGAGAATGAGTGGATGAAGAGCAAAACTCCGTCTCGATCCAGAAATTGGCACTGTTATATATCTGAATGAATATCACATTTTAATTAAAACAACAAAAGGTTTGGCGCTGCCATAAAGCAAGCTCATTAAGCGTTGTATTCTCGCCAGAAAATATACGGCGGAACAAAGGTTTGTTTGCGAGTACACTTGATGTGCTCGGCTGCGTGAATGAGAAACCTCAGAACACAGGAAGTGGCTGGCACACGCCTTCAACGCAATATATTGGTCGAATAACGTGATTTACATACGATTTGGCAACATTCGCACTTTCACATACACACAAACACACACACAGACAAGCAGGCACGTGCGGCCGACAGGAACTAGAAGCCGGCAGCGAGTAATGTGAGAGCGGGCGACCAAGTGGCGCGTGAGTGCGTCGTTTTGCACTGTGTTGTGTGCAAGTCACGATGAGTGCTAACTTTTATGGTGCAAATGGGAACCAGAAGACGAAAGAACGACACAGTAAGTGCACGGCAAACCGGAAGGAGAAATAAGGAAGAGAGAAAGAGTATTTCGTACAACTATCAGCATCGCACAAGATAGAGCCAAAAAGTTGGACCACATCAGCCACCAGCGGCAATAAACTTGCTCCACGAGAATAGTGCCAAATACAAGCGTAAAACTCACAAGAAAAAAGTATGCAATACGGAGCCGCAAAAACATGCCAAACTTGGAATTAAAACGGACAAATTGATCGCTACAACACAAAAACTTAAGTTAGGTTAGTAAGCGAAGTAAAGTTAAGTGAAGTTATGAGCGTTGATAAAACGGAGAAAATCACAGCTAAAATAATCAGATTGCAGGTATAAATCTAGTATATAGCAAGCATTTCATCTCAATGAACTAAGCAAATAAGAATGGTGTCAGAATTACAAGCAAAACTTCAGCAAAAATACTCTACAAAACTGAAAATGAAGCCACCACGCCGGGAATTGAGCAGAAACATAAACTAATTTATCTAGCTGCCTCGCTTCAATAGAGCCAAGTCGTGCAGTCAAAACTCGGCAATGAAAAGTTAAGCATGTTTGCCACACGCCATGCCTCCGCTCCTATCAAACCAACTCTTTTGATCTTCGAATGCACACACAAACACACAAGAAGAACACACAAAGCCACATATATATTTATGTGTCGTTTGTGTGTGTGTGTGTGTGTGTGTGTGTGTGTGTGTGTGTGTGTGTGTGTGATTGTGTAGCCGCCGGCTGGCCAAACAACTCCAAATACCAATTTGCACGACCAGTTACCAGGCATCTCTCGGGAAGACTTGCAATGCGAAAGAGCATCAATCAACAAATAGCGGGCGCTGATGTTTCCACAAACTTTGTGTACATACACAACGAGATTTACAAAAACATCAACACGTGCCGCATCTACAAAATATACTGCATTCATTTTATTGTTGACAAATTCAGTGCACAATGCGTTCGTTTCAACAGCTCGCCGCCAACGAGCCCAACATACACACATGTACCAGCATCACACACACATGCAGTAACTCCCTCAAATATTCCTGGTTAAATCGACATCACAATGGTGAACACGATATATAACACAAACATTCTCCTACCACCCAATAACCCAATACTTGCGAGCACAGGTGATACATACACACACACATATACACACACATACACACACACATACATTCTTACTGGCCTGCATCTAGCCACCTGATGATAATATGACGGCATTTTTCAGGTAGTTTGCCTATCTCATTATCAACCAGCGCACGATACATGAAAATAACACCTGTACGTCCTCTCAAGAATACGAAACATCAATACAATTCGTCCGTCAGAACAATCATAATAATAAAATACCGCAATGTGTATGCATGTGTGTACTAATCATTGTGTATGCATGTGTGTACTAATCATTGTGTATATGTGTGTGTACTAATCATTGTGTATGTGTGTGTGTACTAATCATTGTGTATGTATGTGTGTACTAATCATTGTGTATGTATGTGTGTACTAATCATTGTGTATGTATGTGTGTACTAATCATTGTGTATGTATGTGTGTACTAATCATTGTGTATGTATGTGTGTACTAATCATTGTGTATGTATGTGTGTACTAATCATTGTGTATGTATGTGTGTACTAATCATTGTGTATGTATGTGTGTACTAATCATTGTGTATGTGTACTAATCATTGTGTATATGTGTGTGTACTAATCATTGTGTATGTGTGTGTACTAATCATTGTGTATGTGTGTGTGTGTACTAATCATTGTGTATGTATGTGTACTAATCATTGTGTATGTATGTGTGTACTAATCATTGTGTATGTATGTGTGTACTAATCATTGTGTATGTGTACTAATCATTGTGTATATGTGTGTGTACTAATCATTGTGTATGTGTGTGTACTAATCATTGTGTATGTGTGTGTGTGTACTAATCATTGTGTATGTATGTGTGTACTAATCATTGTGTATGTATGTGTGTGTGTACTAATCATTGTGTATGTGTACTAATCATTGTGTATATGTGTGTGTACTAATCATTGTGTATGTGTGTGTGTGTACTAATCATTGTGTATATGTGTGTGTATTAATATGAGGTGAGGAAGACATCACACGAGGTGGGGATGTGAGAGCACATCACGAGGTGGGGATGTGAGAGCACATCATATCAGGTGGGGAGAGGCGGGCACATCACACGAGGTGGGGAGACGAGGGCACGTGCAGTTGTTGTCGCAGTTGAGACAGAGGCTGTCGCCATAATTGCTCCCAGTGCAGCGTAATGAGAGGTTGTCTGCAACTCGCAGCCACGCGCCAGCACCACGGCATCAACACGGTGTAGAAGTGATGTCGCTGTCTGCCACACATGCACACAACACGAACATGAGAGCGTGTGAGTGAGTGAGAGAGAGAATATGTGTGTGTGTGTGTGTGTGTGTGTGTGTGGGTGTGTGTGTGTGTGTGTGAGGTGTGTGTGTGTGTGTCTGTGATGATGTATGAGAGTGTGTATGTGAGGAAAGCAGTGATGGTAATAATGAGTGTCGGTGATGGTGGTAACAGTGATGATGGTGGTAATAGTGATGATGGTGGTAACAGTGATGATGGTGGTAATAGTGATGATGATGGTAACAGTGATGATGGTGGTAACAGTGATGATGGTGGTAATAGTGATGATGGTGGTAACAGTGATGATGGTGGTAATAATGATGATGGTGGTAACAGTGATGATGGTGGTAACAGTGATGATGGTGGTAACAGTGATGATGGTGGTAATAGTGATGATGGTGGTAACAGTGATGATGGTGGTAACAGTGATGATGGTGGTAACAGTGATGATGATGGTAACAGTGATGATGGTGGTAACAGTGATGATGGTGGTAACAGTGATGATGATGGTAATAATGATGATGGTGGTAACAGTGATGATGGTGGTAACAGTGGTAATGGTACCGTGGTTTCAGTGTGAGCGGAGAGAACACGGCAGCACCAACACACATGGGCAGTGAAGTCTGCAACGCTTCAATCGTCTTCACCACCACCTCACCTGCTTGCACACATACACACATACATGTGTGTGTAATTGCGAATACATCGGCCACACAAGAACTTTGTACAAGCGACTCACTGCTCACTTGCATGACGGCGCTATTTTCGGCACTACGCGCAAGAGCATAACATCAAGCTCAACAGAACAGCCTTCACTGACAATACATCCATCATTTGCCAGGAGCATGGCACAAGAAAGCTCAAAATGATAGAATCAGTGTTGATTCGTACGAGGAAACCTACCATAAACGTCCAACAACAGCCTGACGTAATGCTTCCTTCTATTAAACAACAAAACAACATCAACAACCAACAGAGAAGCGCATCACAACATCCTGCATGGAGCCAGAATATAACTAAAACAAACGGTAGTGCAAATGCACACTCGGCATGAATTTTATATAATTTTTTATTAAAATTTTCTGGAATATTTAACCCTGCGATCAGGGGATAAGAATACTGCCGCCGTACCCGCTGTGTGTCGTAAGAGGCGACTAAAATCCGACCTTCTGCTTCTTCCTCCCTGTACTGCCACATCAAGGGGGGAGCGATAATCCAACAGGGTTGGCCCCCTCGGATGAATGCCACTGTCTTCTGTCCTATCCTTCTCCCCCGAACTAAAAAAAGAAGGAATATTTAACGTGTCATTCAAATTTGTTTTTAAGCTTAGTGTCTATTGAATTACGATTGTTATGTGTATATATATATATATATATATATATATATATATATATATATATATATATATATATATATACATTATGCCCCTGAAGAGGACTTAAAATAAAGTCGAAAGGTGCCTGGGGCGAAAATGAGTTTATCAGTGCTATTGGGAAAACTCTCTGAAAACCAGAGGAAATTAGTGAGACAATTTGAGACCTATACGTACAAGAGAAACAAAACAGAAAACGCTGTAGAATTTAACAGTACATGTATTACAAATGGCCTACTTCCAATATATATATATATATATATATATATATATATATATATATATATATATATATATATATATATATATATATAATTACGTATCCTCGACCGTGGTCACACGAGGCTAATCGTTGGCCAAGCCAATCGTTGGCTTGGTCACCAATGGCCTGGAAAACCGAAGTTGAACATGTTCAACTTGTTAAGCAATTGGCCTGCATTTCAGCCGCTTGCCTCAATAGGGCGCTACGTTGCCGTGCAATGAACGTGCACTGTCACGCTGAAAATGATAGAATTCTCGCGCCAGGCAAATATTAGATCCTCTGTTTTTTCACCACATGGCGCTGAAGCAACGCGTGCAGTGAATTCAACTCAGTTTGAGAGCAGTGTGATGTGTTGTGTTTTTGTGTTCGCTTTATTGTGGCAATTTTATATTGATGAGGTGGAATCTGTAATTTATTATTTGTATAATTCATTATAATGTTTAATGCATTACTAGATTAAAATTTGACAAATAGATATATAGGTAAAATATATCAAAGCTGCAAAATATGTCTAATATTGATCTGTATATTCAAGCATTCACTTGGATTAAATCAAAATTCAGATGATATAGTCAGATGAGCGAAATAAACCACACCGACGTACTCTGCACCACATCTATTGGCTTGGACAATTATTGGCCTCGTGTGACCACTCGCAAGCCAACGATTGTCCACTGCAAGCCAACAGTTAGCTAGGCCAACAGTTAGCTAGGCCAACAGTTAGCTAAGCCAACAGTTAGCTAGGCCAATCGTTGGCTTGGCCAGCAATTGGCCTCGTGTGACCACGGCTTCACAACGTTAGCAGAGAAAACGTGAAAAAAGTACGTTGAAAACGTAAATGCAAATAAATGAGTTCAACTCTGGCTTATTGAAATTGGCTCGTTGGTTTAAGTGATTTTATCAATATAAGCCCAAGTATAAAGGTTATATCTAGCAGGTTATATCTAGCAGGTTATATCTAGCAGGTTATATCTAGCAGGTTATATCTAGCAGGTTATACCTAGCAGGTTATACCTAGAAGGTTATATCTAGCAGGTTATATCTAGCAGGTTATATCTAGCAGGTTATATCTAGCAGGTTATATCTAGCAGGTTATATCTAGCAGGTTAGACCTAGCAGGTTATATCTAGCAGGTTATACCTAGCAGGTTGGTATCCATCTGCAGCAGGACATGCAGAAGGTCGTGGCTCTGGCGGTAGCGCGTCATCACATATGCCAGTTCGGGGTCTTCTATGAACCTGACCAGCGGACGATCATCGGCACTGAAGCCCTGCCTCAATCAGTCAACACGTACACGCACTGTCATGTAAAACAGTGCCTAGTTGAACACAACAGTCTCCACATAATGACTGTCCGATAGACCGACCCAGAGCAAGACAAGGCGTCTTTTTCTATGAAAGACCAGCAAGCACGTGCATGTTGATATGCCGTGCCAGCTGGAACGTATGAGTGATATCAGACGAGAAACAACAACATATACTGACTCGCTGAGACATGAACGTATAGTAGGCGTGACCCAGAGTACCCGCAGGCAACGAGCTGAGATATTGCAGGTCAATGGTGGAAGAATTCAACAACGGCTTCTCCCTGTACACGCACACTCACACACACACGCACACACACATACAATTCTAGTTATTACTCGGATAGTCATTATTTGCCGGGCTATTTTGTAGATATGCTCTCAATGTACTACGAAATACATCCAATGTTTCATTGTTCAGCAAGGATTTTAACAACATGGGCAGCCTGTCCCATGTTTGTCTGCGTGTGTGTGTGTGTGTTTGTTTGTCTGTCTATGTGTGTGTGTGTGCGTGTGGCACCTGAGAAGCAGCGCTCCGTCGGGATGAGACTGCATGATGCGGTGCAGTCGAGATAGAAAAGGCCCGGCCGTTGTTTCGCCGCTCACCGCCACCAAATCTGCCACACAAACACGCACCAGTGAACACAACGTGTCGAAACTCACATGCCACCTGCCAGACTCGGTAAGTTAAGATGAAGCTGAGCTGGCTGATGTGATTGGGATCACAGCGGGTGTTCACGGGTGCCCAGCTGTGTGACAAATGCCAACTTGCCTGCAATGTCCGAGCTCAATCCCTGCAACTCAACCTGTAACTCTCAAAAAGCGGCGGTGTCTAATGCCTACGCTTGTCTCTTACTAATGAGATTCAGAGGCTTTTCGATGCACTGAGAACGTGAAACAATCACTGATAAACCTACCACCGAAAACTGTTAGAATATTTCTACAGTAACAATATATGTCTAGTCTTGACTAGGATCACGTTGAAAACATAAAATAAAACAATATATACTTACACTAGACTCAAAAAACACTGGTTGTGGAAGATGAAAATGAGCATGTAAATAAGCCTTCATATTGCCGCCTTCATGCCCTCGTGTTGCGGTAACTCAGCCCCCCACCACCAATATATTGAACAGTCAGGTAGAACGTCAAACGGCGGCGAGCCACCTACCTCCTCGCTGCGGTCGCAGAACTCCTCCCAGAGACGAACCAACAGCCAGTATCAGTCGCTGAGCAGCTGTGGTGGGCACGTAATTGTCAGCATGCAGTCGGGCGTGGCAGACACCTCGATCCCCTCTTTCATCACCGTCCTTGTGTTCGGCACCTCGATCCCCTCTTTCATCAGCGTCCTTGTGTTCGGCACCTCGATCCCCTCTTTCATCACCGTCCTTGTGTTCGGCACCGTGACACACGCGGTCATGCAGCACAATACTCGAGCACACAGTTCGGCTGAATAACACGCGCATCTTGGTGGCAGACAGCAGAGCCCACCTGCTCATGCTCATGACTGACACACGACAAACCGATGGCATGCCACTCAACACGACTCACCGCGCTGAAACCAAACACCAAGCATCTCACTGCATCTCGTAAATTGCTACACATTCATATTACAGTCATTATTGCACCACCACACACACACACACATGACTGTAAACGCCCAATAACCAGAACAAACTAGGCCAAAACATATTAATATGATTAATAATCGACATTATTAAGACAGAGACGATCCTGACATGAATTATGCAAATATATTAATAGAACACATCACAAGACGAAGAAATATTTAAGCTATGCGTCAAGAAACTAAATCAGCATTTAAGCCATACCGCTAAGCCCATTTTAAACGAAAAAATAAACGCTTGCAAATGGTAAAACACTCATAAGTGACGCAAGACACAGAAACTAACAAATCAGTTAATAAAAATCTACAGAAGCATGCCCAATACGACATACCCGTTAGCAAAAACACCTAAAACAACCAAACACTGGAAAAAATATATAATAACGTGTTGCCGAATTCTCACTATCGTCGCTTTCGCCACAAGTCCTTCGTTTACACAGACATACAAAATGGAACGTACAAATGAAAATTACCGGTCAATAGCAAATATTCCCGATCTTGTCCTCGTATAATGCACCACAAATGTATTGTTTTGTCTCATGTGACATATGAAATACTTTGTAGATTTGGTAGGATTTGGTTATGTGCTGCTTCGTATAATTTAGCCGAATTACTTTGCGTATGTGTGTGTGTTTTTTTTTGTTTATTGTTATTTCGGGGTTTTAACACTATATTTACATATACACACATGATACAAAACGACTTTCGAAACGCACACATACACAAAATTATTTAAAGTTGCGAAGTTGGCAGATGGCTGCGGTGTTACCGCGGACGACAGCCAGACCGATCCGCTGTCTCAACCAGGCAGTTTCGCGGGGCTCTCCACTCCTTGCACTCATGCGATGACCAAGGCACTTTATGAGCTCTTCGAATGCCTCGCCTAGTACGCCGGTGGTCTCCACGGCTATGTTTGTGTGTGTGCTTGTGTTTGTTTCGCATGCTTGTTTTCTCTAAGTAGCATGCCTTATCTAATTCTTCATATTTTTGCTCCAGGATTTATTTTCTCGCGCATATGGTATAATGTACGCTTTACATATAAATATAAATGTCATAACCGATGTGCAATGTTTTCACTGCACAATTTTGCTGCTCACATTTCGTCATTCCTGACTAACGTTCTCTGAGCAGGTATGACAGAATGAGTGGTATAATCAATGACAGCCAAGCACATACACTGGAATCTCTCATTGACGACCATTTAAGCTTATTGCTTTACTTTTTAAGCTTCTTAACTCTTCTCATTGAGTATTATGCGTATTTGAAGCGAAAACCACACCATATTTCAATCACTGTTGTGACATTCAGAAAACAAGTTATTGGTTTGTCGAGGTAATCAGTACTGCCTTGAAATCATCAGTGTGGTTCTCGTAGCGGGCCAGAAGAGGAAGTGTTGTTTATACTCTGAAACAGCACATTGGAACACGCCCTTCTGCATAAGCACAATGCTCAAGTGGCCTGGCGAATGCAATGTTTGCGGCTTTTTCTAGCAAGCATTCGACGACACTCTGTAATGATGCTAGTGAGAAGTGCAATGGAGCATGATGCTGTAAGCACCAATTAACGGTCATAAACACACTCGTGTGAACGCTATCCGCGCGCTTAACGGACCTTAGAATGTTGAACAACTATGGTGCACGCAAATCGACGGCTATTATTGGCAGATATATATTTGCTCCCAATGTCAGAGTAGTCACAGTGCTGAACTGAACTATTCTGCGATAACTACTCTGCTGAAATGATTGCCAAGCTGACTGTAAGTTTTCTCAATGTTCACAATGCTATCCGATACATCCTCTGAAATCGTATTTGTTCTAGTAATTTTAGTTACGGGTCTCGTATAAGCGTGCAGACCGCATGCCGCGATATCAAGCTGTATTGGTGTCGAATCACTAGTAATGGCAATCACCGCTGCAGTCCTTCTAACTCGACCCTTCTAACCTGAGACAGTTTTCTGTAGCTATATGGTTGGCAACATTCACGTGAAACTGCAGTTATTGATATTTCATTTTATTCATGTCGATGTTATGGCTGGCATATTAGCAGGTATGTATTAACGGAGAAATTCGTCTTTCATAATTTGATCAGACCCGGCCGCTTAAAATGTGTATCTATTGCGCAATAATGCTCACTTTACAATATTCAGTTTGGCACTGCGTATTGCCCCACAATAGTCAGTTTTGTAGCCGAATTTGCAATCAGAGTTCTTGATGTTTTGCTCCCAAACACTCCAACACGGCTTGTCCACTACTATGCTCAAATATTTCGTTATAATTTCTATCTTACGTTTTGTGCAGTAGCAGCCAAAAATTGTTCATACACTTAACGTCAATTATCATACCTTATATCAATTAAAATTATACAATTACAGATGGAACAGCAATTATAAACAATTTTATGTATAATTCAACCATTTTTATAGAAAAATCGAAGAGGAAGAAATCGAGATTTAAACGTGCATTATTTAGTTGTAGTTTCTGTATTATCCCAGAACTATTTTATCTGTTTGAGATCACATGGTATGCATGTATTTGAATGGTGGCGTCACGTTTCCGCTTGTATATCATTGTCATTGCTTGTATATCATTGTCATTGCTTGTATATCATTGTCATTGCTTGTATATCATTGTCATTGCTTGTATATCATTGTCATTGCTTTTCCGTCAGCTGCTCGTTCTGAGCGTTCTGGTGGCGATCACCTACGCTGCTCACCACCATGGACACCACGGTTACCATGGACACCACGGTTACCATGGACACCACGGTTACCATGGACACCACGGGCACCATGGACACTACGCTCCTCACTACGGTTACCATGGGCACAAGCACGGATCATACCACTACGGCTACCACCTGCCTCATCACAGCTATGTGCACGTGGCTCAGGGCTACCACCACTGATAGTGGGCCGCAGCGAGCCTCGTTTCTACTGACAGTGAATTAGCGTCCTCTTTCGTCCTCTACCTCTCTGTTTATCTCTCGTCATTTCTGTCACGCCAGTGGCGTCATTTAGCCGACACTAGCGTCACATATAACTGGTCCAAAATAGACTTCACATATGACGATTGCAGCCCATTTGTGGCAGCATGCATGCTGATATTGGCTGGCTCAACACACCGATCATGCTTTTTGCCCATCAAATCTGTCTTCAGCAACAATATTTAGTACTATCTTCCGGCCAAATTGCTAACACCTATATTGGAATACATCACAATGGTGCTCAGTGCTCAGTATAGAACACGAACACATGTGGCGGAATATGCAATGTTTGTCATAATACTCCTTGAACATGATCAACGCATGAAAAAACCAGGCAATATATGTGATTAGTTTCAACAAATACAAAACAATTGAAACGCTTCATGTCAAATACAATTGGAACGCTTCATGTTAAGCTTTTGAGATGGAAAAATATGACATTACTGGAGCTATGCATTAGTCTTCACTTTGTGCGATGATACATCAGTCTCAGACACCTTTTGACGTCGCTACATTCACGCTGTAAATATACTGCCTTGTACGATTTTCTAGCATTATTCAGACCAGACAACATAGGCGTCAATGAAACAGTTGGAAAATTGTGATAGGGCGGTGTTTGCTGCGTAACTGTGGTGTATCATACCATTATACCAGCTATATGTATCACACCATTATACCAGCTATATGTATCACACCATCATACCAGCTATATGTATCACACCATTATACCAGCTATATGTATCACACCATTATACCAGCTATATGTATCACACCATCATACCAACTATATGTATCACACCATTATACCAGCTATATGTATCACACCATCATACCAGCTATATGTATCACACCATCATACCAGCTATATGTATCACACCATCATACCAGCTATATGTATCATACCATTATACCAGCTATATGTATCACACCATCATACCAGCTATATGTATCACACCATCATACCAGCTATATGTATCACACCATTATACCAGCTATATGTATCACACCATCATACCAGATATATGTATCACACCATCATACCAGATATATGTATCACACCATTATACCAGCTATATGTATCACACCATCATACCAACTATATGTATCACACCATCATACCAGCTATATGTATCACACCATTATACCAGCTATATGTATCACACCATCATACCAACTATATGTATCACACCATCATGCCAGCTATATGTATCACACCATCATACCAACTATATGTATCACACCATCATACCAACTATATGTATCACACCATCATACCAGCTATATGTATCACACCATTATACCAGCTATATGTATCACACCATCATACCAGATATATGTATCACACCATCATACCAGATATATGTATCACACCATTATACCAGCTATATGTATCACACCATTATACCAACTATATGTATCACACCATCATACCAGCTATATGTATCACACCATTATACCAGCTATATGTATCACACCATCATACCAACTATATGTATCACACCATCATACCAACTATATGTATCACACCATCATACCAGCTATATGTATCGCACCATCATACCAACTATATGTATCACACCATCATACCAACTATATGTATCACACCATCATACCAGCTATATGTATCACACCATCATACCAGCTATATGTATCACACCATCATACCAGCTATATGTATCACACCATCATACCAGCTATATGTATCACACCATTATACCAGCTATATGTATCACACCATTATACCAGCTATATGTATCACACCATCATACCAACTATATGTATCACACCATCATACCAGCTATATGTATCACACCATCATACCAGCTATATGTATCACACCATCATACCAGCTATATGTATCACACCATCATACCAGCTATATGTATCACACCATTATACCAGATATATGTATCACACCATTATACCAGCTATATGTATCACACCATCATACCAGCTATATGTATCACACCATTATACCAGCTATATGTATCACACCATCATACCAGCTATATGTATCACACCATCATACCAGCTATATGTATCACACCATTATACCAGCTATATGTATCACACCATCATACCAGCTATATGTATCACACCATTATACCAGCTATATGTATCACACCATCATACCAGCTATATGTATCACACCATCATACCAGCTATATGTATCACACCATCATACCAGCTATATGGATCACACCATCATACCAGCTATATGTATCACACCATTATACCAACTATATGGTAACATGCCACGCCTGCAAGTGGTCTTCTCAGAACGACTTGCAGGAAATATCACGTCCTGGTGGCTATGCTGCATGCATGCTAAGAAAAGATGTACTGAAGATGCTGTAAAGATGTACTGAAGATGTACTGAAGATGCTGTACTGAATATATTCTCAATCAAAATGTGCAGTGTTGTCAGCACAGTGAACGGCAGTCAAGTAGCACTGGTATATTAACAGATATATTCTCGTAGTGAAGAACATGTTTTGCTGCTTTGGTCCTCAGTGTAATCGCTAGACAAACACATATTGAGCTCAGGCACATGGTATCATCACACGTTCAGCTCGTCTTTTCTCAAGAATTATGATTCATTCTCTCACTTTTGTGCAGGCTTTTTTAAGAAAACGAGCACGCACGGCTTTCTCCTGGAATACGCGGCAAGCAGAATTTCCAGCTTGTGGTCGCTGTTTGCGGTAAAAATAACACGAAACTATAGACCACAAGGCGCAGCCGACACAAGCGCGCACGAAACAGCAGACAAATAGCATGCTTGTTGAACACGATACCACGCCGTATACTGACGACAACATTTACTCAACGTATTTATTAGTGTGGCAGCAAGACTCGCTCAATATAAATAAAGATTAGTTTATTCACTTCAACTGCTTGAAAATTAGACATTGTAGAAATTGACCAAACACAAATTGTGATATTAGCGTTGTTTTGAGAGTAAACAGCTCTTGCTCAGAGAGATTGGGCAGTGATAAATGATTTAATGAAGTCGAGTTTGTCAGATCAGCTTTGAATCCGGTGAAAATGGCAAGCACTTGGTGTCTTTTATATGAGCCATTATTAGAGCGTTTCACGCAGCCACAGCTTGGCTAGAATGAGCAAAGTTAGTCTGATTCCTGCTTAAATAACCATAAAAATACTTTCTATCGTAGCCAGTAAGACACCGTCTTTCCGAGAGACATTACAACACACAACAGTACTCTGCAGCGACGATGATCAAATAAATAGATGATATAATGAATAAATAAATGCTATAATAAATGCCTGGACAAGGATGTTATCAATGATGCTGCTTGGCTTTCAGTGTTCACCAATACTTCAACAGATTCGAAACAATTCATCGCTCAATGAATGTGCCCTCTCTACTACTGAATGCGCCGATAAATTATATTAATATCTTACTACGAATTTCATTTAAAAATAACAAAATTGAAGATAAAATGACAATGATTGGAGAAGGAATTGTCAAGGCGACATGGTGACACAGACAGGCTAGTGATATCCAGCCTGAAACAACATCTCCGCCTGGTGTTAATGCACAACAGTCAATGCTCACTGTGCAGTGTGTGTTGTCGAGCTCGTCAATGACGCACTGGTGATGAGCACGCACACAGCTCGTGCCCCAGCATGCAGGCCGTGACACGCAGAACCCCCGTGCGTGGCTAATTAATTGGACAATGCACGAGGCGTGAATGCATTGTACATGCATGTGCCTACATGATTGATTGCACACACGCTGATGTTATTGACTGCAGTGTTGGCACATGCACGCGCCCACATCTCACAACACCCCCGGGCACAATTACCCTGACATACGCCACACACAAAATGCCCTCGCACGCTCACTTTTAAGCATGCACATCATTGACGACAATGTCCATGAATGATAAGTGCTAGCCTCACACGCACACACACACGCGCACACACGCATACACACACACACACACACACACACACATACACGCACACAGATACGCTCACAGACGCACGTGGATGCACGTATCAACACATGCACGTACACACGCGCAATGAGACCACACATCAGCAGATATTAGAGCTTTTAGTCAAATATGCTATCACTCCAATCAACAGAGAACCGACATACACATGAATATGAGAATGTGAAATAATTAACTTGTAGTGGATGGTTCAAGCCACCAGTACTATGGAAAATTACTATGAAACGCATGTGTCTGCACTTATACACGTGAATTGCAGCTTGACCACACACTTGATTCCAAATCACTATTGACGATTGTGTGCGTGCGTGTATGTGTGTGTGTATGTGTATGCGTCAGACGCTGTCAGACAACCCGTCTGGTCTGTGATGTTAATATCGGTGTTTATAACAATTAATACTGCATGATGTTGTATAATATTAATTACAAAAGATCCAGCTCAAAATACCTATTAGCAGCCTGTTTTTTATCAGACACCTGGTGCGGTGTAATCAGCATATTGCAATGATCAGTTGGTGTTTGAAGGCGAGTGTCAGAGGCAGTGTGTTGTAGAACACGCCATATAACGGTGCACGCCTGCTGGTGCACGCCATATAACGGTAGAGTAATCAATGCATCATCTTCACTTGTGCAACCAATTAATTCTGCCTTTCATCCACATGTGCGTGCTTGTGATTGTGAACTGAAGTCATACAATAGCAATATATACAGGGAGTCCTCGGTTTACGACGGTCTCGACTTGCGACGTTTCGCGGATTCGACGCTAGAAACCATCTGCTCGAGTTACGTCGATTGCGTCGTAAGTGCGACGCAATTTTGCTTTCTAAACTGTGAGTTGATGTGGAATTCCCGTCAGAGCTAGTAGTACAGTAGAATTGTTTGGAAAAGCACGTGTTTTGCATTACTAGAGGTGTCATTACGGCTTACGTATATACATGTAATGAGTCCCGACTTACGTCAAAATCCGACTTACGACGGAGACGTAGGAACGGATCTCCGTCGTAAGTCGAGGACCCCCTGTATTGGCATTCGGTCGCCGGCGTACGCTGCAATATGCTTGCATATCTATTGCATGTTCACATTGACACTGCACACATTCACATCAACCAGCCTATATAACTAATGTTATTGTGTTAATTTGTGTTATAATTGTGTTGATCTTATCCCACTCACTGGATTTACACGGAATTAATAATAATAATGGTAATAGTAATCCATCATTGCTTCTAGATTTAGCCCATGCTCAACTCTATTCTCTAAATCATATGCTAGCCGCTTCCGAGAATTAGCACCATTTTGAAAGTATTTATGTATATATATATCCTTTCAATATTCACAAATAACATAAACACAAGATACACACAGCAAAAGCCAAGCACTGCGACCTGATATATAAGCACGCACACACTCATGTCACACACATGTCTATCAATCTTGATAAGTGTCGAGTGCAAAACACGCGCATGAATTGAATGACGTCATAACTGAATTATAATAAAATTGAATACACAACGTATAGCTTCTAGTCAAACTCATACAGTGAATACACTCTATACAGGCATTCACATATAGACTGTATTCACATGACGTTGTATGATACGGCTGTATGATACAGCGTCATACAAATTTGTATGCACGCCCACTGACAGATCGAGGGAGGCTCAAGGGGCTGAAGCCCCCTGAATGTTTCCATCAACTCCTCATAACCAAGAGATTCACTAAAAGTGATCAAGAAAAACTATCTTTTTGTAGTGTGTTGATATAAGCATTATCGCAAAACGTATTCGCGCATAATGCGTTTGTAAATGAGTGTATATATCATTGAAAACAAGTTCACCCCCCAATATTCATTCAGCCCCCAAAAAATTTGCACTCTGGATCCGCTGCTGTGCACACCATCACCTGACGAACACTATGACTCATATTTGGATGCATTCACTACTGGTATTTTGAGATATACACTCACTATACAATTGATATGCAGTACTCGTTTGCTGAAATCCAGGAAATTCTACCGATGTAAATTTTGCGCCGCAAATGCGCACATTGAGGTTTTCTCTACTCTTGCTCACTTGCTCTCTTCTCATTCGTGAAAGCTTGCCATAAAAACAACGATCATTCATGGACATGGGCATTTTGTGTGTGTATTGTGTTCACGTTAGGCTCCATGCCGATGACAAGCTACTGGCCGGTGTTGTTTTCGTGGCTGGCCTGTGCTGTAGTCGGCAGCTTCAGTATTATGCGGCAACAGCACAAGACTCAGATTGATACGCTGCTAGTTATTGAGGTTGATGACCAGCACGTTGTTCAGCATGAGCTCAACTACTCTCGACATTTTATGAATGCTCTCAACATACGAGTACAACATCTATTTTCCGATATTGTAGTGCATCCTGCCGACACAGTTTTGCTGCCTAGTTCCGTGATTGACGGTGACAGCAGCCGACCACCGGAAATCCGCGGAGGCTATATGCACAAGGGCGACAACTCCATATTTCTATACGTCTACCGTATATTGCAAAGACAAATTGGAACAAGGAACATTGATAACTTTGACATTTTGCTGTTTCTCACAGCAAGATCCTTGGTCAGATCAAACAATGAAAACCTGGCTGGAATTGCTGTTTATGATGGAGCCTGTAGAAAAGGTGGCAACGTGGCTATTGTTGAAAACAACCCTCCCTTTCCAATCAACACTGCCATCCATGAATTGGGACATCTGCTTGGCCTCAATCACACTAAGCAAAGTGGGTTTGTTATGTCCCCGTCTCCCTCGGAACATTTTGAATTGTCAGACAATAGCCTAAGACAACTTCAAAGGTCTCTGCATACTTTCAGATGTTTCAGCAGGCAAACAGCAAGAGATAGCCGTGAAAAAATGACGCCACCGGGTGCTGAGTGGAACTTTATGAGTCAGGTTTTGTCTGATTGGAAACGCAAGCCCGGTGATCACAGTATCCGCCTTATTGAACAGGAGAACAAAAAGTGCGATACACTTGAATACTTGATACTGCCAGAAAACATTAGTTCAAACAGTGGTTTGATCAGGTATCGTAGGAAAGGATACATCCTGGATGGAACATCGTGCGGTAATGAAATGGCTTGTCTTCACGGCAGATGTGTCAAAAAGTCTGACGTAGTGAAAGCCTATGGTCTAGACTGGAAGATGCCAATTGTTCAGCCACAAAAAACGTACCATATTGACGTGTATTTTCTGGCAGAAAGGAACTATGTTCCACGCGGAACCACTTTGTGGAGATATGCACACAGCTACTTGAAGAGCGTAGAAACGTATATCAACAATAGATTTCACGATAAGAGGAAAAACCGGTCTGTGCGACTGTACTATGCTGGTGCAAGAGTTCATCATCGCTTAACACTTACATCCAGGTACATGACTGACACGTCCAAGAATGAAACCAATCATGCAGACATTGATCAATTAATTCACAATGCAAATGAATATCTAAGAAAGAATGCATTTGTCCCATTCGATCTTGCCCTGGCTTTTACCAGACAAGCGTTCGACCTGAATGGAGGCAAGACCACTTATTTCTCTAGAACCCTTGGTGTGTGCTGGCAAGAAAACAATATTGTACTGGTCAGTGAAGCGAGGCCGTTTGATGGAGTCATATCGGCGTCCCGTGCTATACTTCGAACCCTCGGATTCAATTTTGACTGTGAATCGTTTTTTCCCAATGTGCTACACAATTTTAATTGCCTGCAGTCTGATCACACTGGATATGCGCTTCGTGCTGTAGCACCTGTGTCTTTATTTCAAGAGAATATCGAATGTGTACGAGCGCTTAGTGGGAAGACTTCTTACCTCTCCTCGGACGCTATCCGTCAAACGACTCACAACTGTCGATCATTTCAGTGTAGATACATAGAAGGCAGAACAATGTACACGTATTCGGTGAATAGAAGCTGGCCAGTAATGGACGGCACAAAATGTGGCCCTCAAAGTCGCTGTTTAAGTGGCCAGTGTGTGCTCGACAACACGTTAGATACAGTATTTGAGAAACGGCAGCCCTACAACGAAGCCTGGTGAAAACTTCAATCTGCATTGGTGAATTTTACAAAGCGTAATTACTAATCAACTGCTTGTAGATTTATTAAAATGATGTGTATCTATAAAAAAATGGTATCCATGTAATTACAACGCGTTTTTCATCATCTAATAAACGTTCAGCAAATTCACAATAATGCGGTGAGAACATGCTTAAGTGAACATCTTCAAGTTTTAGTGAATTTTTACTGCAAGCTTGAAGTGACATTTCTAAGCACACGCCGGCATTTACCCACGATAATGATGTGCCCGAATCAAGACTGGTCACATGCATGTAACATGATAACATCTCCATTATATTGTACAATGAGTAATATGAATATATGCCGTAGACAGAATATACCAGTGAGACACGGGTTTTGGCTTTCTGACTAATGGCTTTTCTGAATAATGTCTCATATAACTAATTGTATTGCCCATCCATTCATCCATGCATCAATTGTTTTGTTCATACATTTTCAGTAATTCATGGACTATAAATGACAAGCTGGTGGCGTTCTCCTGTTTCATTGAGAACAATTTGTCAATTATAATTAATATTATTAATATTAATAAATATATCTTCCTACTCGTGTTAGTATGTTAACACAGGTTTATCAGTTTTACACCCCAAATAGATTTGACTTGGTGTCAGCGGTCGCACGGTGAGCTAGCGTGGCTGTGCCTGTCAGACGACTTAATCTACAAATATGAGCCGGCAGCCAGACTGTGTCGCATGTCATGTGGACTGCGTGCGTGTGTGTGTCTGACACCATCTCATCTAGACATAATCGGCTTACGTACGGCAATCAGGCAATGCAGACTTGGCACCGGCGTCACTCGCAGCTTATCACCCTTTCTGCACTACACCCCTGGCTGCCACCTTGCACTTTATTTGTCTCCTCGCCACCTCTCTATCTCTTCTTCACCATAACTCCTGCACTCACTCACTGCTTGCTAGCTGGTTAACACGTTTGTTGTGGGTAATGCAACTGTGCGTGACAAAATGACTGTGTTTCAGCATAATCATCGAACATCGCGAAAATTCAACATGAATTGTATCTTTGCTATATCATACTCATATCGTATTTGTATATTTACATTTATCATATTATATATATATATATATAATTTCTATGCATGCGTTTGAATTTTCTGCCAGAAAAATCTCAAACACTGCTAATTATCTAGACACGAATTCTTGGTGCTTGATCGCTGAGTTAGTCAGTCATTGAGCTCCGAGCTGAACGTCACGCTGCAAGGGGCCGATCTATACTTTCCCGCCTTGTTCTCAATTGAAAGCCATTAGTAGCATCATTACACACGGTCTTGCATGCACTCATACACAAATGTGACGGGCTGACTCGTGTACGCATCTTGATACGCGTGTGTGCGTACTATTGATCAAAGTGCATGCCACCACGTTCACACGCAGTATGCAGAAGGAAATGAGTGTGGTTCATCACTCAGCCACGACAGTCACACAGCACGTGGTTGATGTGATGTCCAAATGATGCTCAACCTGACATTTCATCCATCAATCTCGCCTATACATCCAGCAGTATGTGACACACATCATCTAGAAAATAATGGATACATAGTCCATGCAAATACTAGGTGTGTATACTTGTGATATCTTCAAGATGATATGGGATATATTAGGTGCTGTTTATTAGGTATGTAAGTGTATTATGTGTGTGTGTGTGTGTGTGTATGTAAGTGTCAAATCAAGTCCACCAGTCAAGTTATAATTTGACTGGTTCAAATTATACGACGATTATACAAATCATGACGTTGTTCTTGATTGAGAATTATCATTGAAGAACCACGTCATGAGTGGGACCTGGACGTCAACGAACAGCTACTGCTTATATGACAATATAATACAGTATATTCGAAATTATTCAGTTTATTAGTTATTGTTTTATGTGTCAACGCTTTGGCTCATTTTCACCTGTCATGTCAAATATAGACATTCAAATGAGCGTATATTTTGTTCAACGGCCCTGTGCCCTGTCTAGGCGCGGGTCAGCAGCGTGTCTAGTGAATACTGTCGTAAATGACAGTGGTAACAGTGATGTGGTAACAGTGATGTGGTAACAGTGATGTGGTAACAGTGGTGTGGTAACAGTGATGTGGTAACAGTGATATAGTAACAGTGATGTGGTAACAGTGATATGGTAACAGTGGTGTGGTAACAGTGAGATAGTAACAGTGATGTGGTAACAGTGGTGCGGTAACAGTGATGTGGTAACAGTGGTGTGGTAACAGTGATATAGTAACAGTGATGTGGTAACAGCGGTGTGGTAACAGTGATGTGGTAACAGTGGTGTGGTAACAGTGATATAGTAACAGTGATGTGCTAACAGTGGTGTGGTAACAGTGATGTGGTAACAGTGGTGTGGTAACAGTGATATAGTAACAGTGATGTGGTAACAGTGATGTGGTAACAGTGATATGGTAACAGTGATATGGTAACAGTGATATAGTAACAGTGATGTGGTAACAGTGGTGTGGTAACAGTGATGTGGTAACAGTTGTGCTGATGGTAACAGTGATATGGTAACAGTGGTGTGGTAACAGTGATGTGGTAACAGTGATATGGTAACAGTGGTAGTGATGGTAACAGTGATATGTTAACAGTTGTGCTGATGGTAACAGTGATATGGTAACAGTGGTGGTT
This sequence comes from Sacculina carcini, assembly GCA_916048095.2. Lineage (NCBI taxonomy): Eukaryota > Metazoa > Arthropoda > Thecostraca > Sacculinidae > Sacculina > Sacculina carcini. Next base: position 309,287 of record OU696579.1, on the reverse strand, counting down.
ATGGTAACAGTGATGTGGCAACAGTGATGTGGTAACAGTGGTGGTGATGGTAACAGTGATGTGGCAACAGTGATGTGGTAACAGTGATGTGGTAACAGTGGTGGTGATGGTAACAGCGGTGGTTATGGTAACAGTGTTATGGTAACAGTGATGTGGTAACAGTGGTGGTGATGGCGACAGTGATGTGGTAACAGTGGTGGTGGTGGTAATGTGGTAACAGTGATGTGGTAACAGTGATGTGGTAACAGTGATGTGGTAACAGTGGTGGTGATGGCGACAGTGATGTGGTAACAGTGGTGGTGATGGTAATGTGGTAACAGTGATGTGGTAACAGTGGTGGTGATGGTAACAGCGGTGGTGATGGTAACAGTGTTATGGTAACAGTGATGTGGTAACAATGGTGGTGATGGCGACAGTGATGTGGTAACAGTGGTGGTGAGGTTAATGTGGTAACAGTGATGGGGTAACAGTGGTGGTGATGGTAATGTGGTAACAGTGATGTGGTAACAGTTGTGGTGATGATAACAGTGATGTGGTAACAGTTGTGGTGATGATAACAGTGATGTGGTAACAGTGGTGGTGATGATAACAGTGATGTGGTAACAGTGGTGGTGATGGTAATGTGGTAACAGTGATGTGGTAACAGTGGTGGTGATGATAACAGTGATGTGGTAACAGTTGTGGTGATGATAACAGTGATGTGGTAACAGTGGTGGTAATGGTAATGTGGTAACAGTGATGTGGTAACAGTGGTGGTGATGGTAATGATGACCGCAATTTGGACAGTGAAAATTGTGTTACAAATTCACTGGAAATCGATATTTCATGCGATTCCCATCTGATTCAGCGTAGTTGTGTAATGTGTTTTATATGTTGTATCTTGTAATAATCTAGGCATTATGGTGTATCTTTATGTAGATGATTTTTCATCAAGATTTCACATACACTCGTAGTTTGCCGAATAAAAAGTGCCAATCCGAAGTCGAGCTTTAAGAAGCAGTGTATTGTGGACATGTGAATGTAGTGTGTTGAGGGAATGGACAAGGCGTGCTTGTGGCTCATAATGCGTTCACTTTTACTGTCGCTACATGCAGCCAGACAGGGAATCACCCTCTATTAGGGAGGAGACGACACACACACTGAGGGGTGCGACACGTGTTAATGCAGCGAATCAGTTGTTTTAGCTCGCTCTCGATGATGCACTGTCGACATTCATAGCTGCTTCAGTCGCACGTGCCAGCGAGCGCGTGTGTGTGGCCAATGGTGGCATTAAGTGAGCCTGCGAATTCAATTTGCGTCGAGTGCAATTCAGTTAGTCGACACGGCTCGGTCCATTGGCGGTCACTAACCGTATCACTACGTGCCAGTGCATGCACGCCACACCGCCTCCCCTCTACTGCCCCTCTACTGCCCCTCTACTGCCCGGCCGCTCGCTCAACATCACTGATTCGCTCTCCTCCTCTACCTTCTGCCAGCCCTCATATCGGCTCAACACTCAACCACTGTATCTGTATTCACATTCAAATAACATTATCCAGCGTAGGTGCGTGCTTGTTACTTTATATATATATATATATATATATATATATATATATATATATATATATATATATATATACAGCCGGCTCTCCAAATAGCAGATCCGATAAAAGCGAGAAAAAAATTGGTAAAATTACACTAATTGGAGGTGTGTTCTGCAGCAATGGATATCATCCTATTTCACTGTTAACCGTTAATTTTTCAAAATTTATTCCCTGATTATTTACCAGTTTGCGTCTTTTTCATATGACTTTTTTATAACCACTAACAATTATTCGGCTGTGCGGCGTTCTCCTGTGGACGCCATAGTTATGGTAAGCTATAGTCTGCAGGAGAGATCCTTTTTATTAATGCTGAACACATCATAAGTCTGCGATGCTTTAGCAATCGGAATTGTTAATGTTATAGAAGAGTCTAAATTCCTGTGTGATTTCTGTGCGAGACCCTGACTAATCTGGGCTCCTAGGCGACCGCCTAGTTTGCCTGTGTCTAATATTATGCCTGTTTATATGTCCATGTCTATAGCCAGCCCCAATAAGTCACTCGTTTATACCAATCAGCTTGCAAGAGTCAACCGATGTCAGTCGACAAGCTGGAGTCAGTGTATTCTATACATTTTGTATTTATATATCACACAGAACACGCGTTTTGCGCTATTTGGAGGTGTGCCATACGTGTGGGGACCAACAAACCTTTCCACTATATGAGGGATTTGCTATTCGGGGGTTTGAATTCTGCTATTTAGAGGTATACTTAACATGCATTTAATAGGCTTTTGATCGGGACCAAGTAAGTCTTCCGCTATTTGGAGGTCCCGATTTAGAGGTCCGCTATTTGAAGAGTCCTCTATATATATATATATATATATATATATATATATATATATATATATATATATATATATATATGTGTGTGTGTGTGTGAAAACACTATCCACTGTCCACTGTATCTATTGTCCACTGTATCTATTGTCCACTGTATCTGTCCACTGTATAATCTATGCGAAGGGATATATCTAAATGCATTGTCCTAATGAAAGGATCAGGTTGAAAAAACTCAAGATGTGTAAGAACTGACTGCTTATTTGAAAACGTTTCGAACACAGAACAAGTTAGGAACCACTGCGCTGGAGGTTCAGTTCTATGTGTGTTTTTGCAGTTTCAGTCAATATTGGGCACGGCACGCGTACTCAATCGTTCACTAGTCCACTTACATCTGCCTTGATGAGGATAATGCTTTCTCCGCTAGGTGTCTTCAGAGCATGTAATTGTGAGAGGTTGTTTGTGAGCCTTTGTATGTATGTGTGTATGCGCGTGTGTACATTTGGGTGTAGGTTGGCAAGAGGCATGTGCATGAGTGGCTGAGTTTATGCATGAAAGCAGTACCACAATTATGCGTGCACAAACACTTGCCCACACAGGCAGAGAAATTCCCGAGGGAGAGTCGCAAAGGCTGAGGAAAAGAGCACTTGAAGAAATCAATCACAACTGCCGGCTTTGCCAAACTGAAAGCTCCCTCAGGATTGGCCTCTCGACTAGGCAAATGCGCGCAACCGATGAAAAACAAACATTGCTGTTGAAACTATGAGAGAAGTTCACCACTCGAGCAGCCCTGCTCAAACAAGTCTGCCGACGGTGAAACTGCGCACCAACACGTCCACCCTGCAATAACATCCAGCTCGACTGGTAAACGACGATAAATCTCCCGGGATTCTGCACGCGTTTTCTGCCACGAGTTAATGACAATTCTGCAGCGAGCTCGCCGTCGACCGGATCTTGCTCGGAAAATGTATGTGTACAATTGTTAATCATAAATTTATTATAAATATCAAGTGTTATGTTTGTTTGTTCTGTTCTGTTTGTTTGTGTAATTTCACCACCACCACCATACATTATCGAAATAGTCTATATACTGCTGGCTGGAGCGAGCGCGTGTGGCTGCACGTGTTGGACGTTATCACATTTGACAGTTGACAGACTGGAGCTTTGTCGTCAGTCAACACACACACACACACACACACACACACACACACACACATGCATACATACACACACACACACACACACGAACACAACGGTGGGTTAATAGAACGTCAAACACCGGAGGCGATTTAATTACATCCAGACGTCGGTTTTAATAGCAACACACACACACACACACACACAAACCTGCAAATATATATATACATGTATATATATACATGTATATATATACATGTATATATATATATATATATATATATATATATATATATATATATATATATATATATATATATATATATATATATATATATATATATATATATATATATATATATATATGCCCTCCAAATCAGAGCCGTTGCGAGGACTCATGAGGCCCCCCCCGAAGGCAACACTTGGGGCCCCTCCCGAAGGCAACACTTGGGGCCCCTCCGAAGGCAACACTTGGGGCCCCCATTATAAATAAGTCATCAAATAATGAATATATTTATTATACATAATCACATAATACAAGCTCAGGTGAAAACATCTGAGCAAAAAGGTAAAGTCTATACATAATATGATAAATTTTAATGTCATACGTGAAGCAACGGGGCCCCTCAGCACTCGGGGGCTCCCCACGGCCGGGGGGTATGGGGGGCGGTTGCTACGGCTCTGCTCCAAATAGCGGACAAAACATTCGCCTTTTTGGAAGTTTCCGCAATTTGAGGGTGTGCGCTGTAATATGGTTAAGAACTTTTTCAACTGTGGATTGTTAATTTTT